>RJWJ010003988.1:0-80561 GCA_004363605.1 Indri indri
TGCACATGTAAGAATAACATCTATTGGATGTTGGGCAGGAGGGAGGAGGCAGGGGGGAGGAGGGGACGGGTATATGGATACACAAAGAGTGCAACGCGCACCATCCGAGGGATGGACACACTTGAAACTTGGACTTGGGTGGGGGGGCAAGGGCAACATATGTAACCTAAACATCTATACACCCATAATATGCTGAAATTAAAAAAAAAAAAGTTAACATAACCAGAGTGTTTATTATTTCATTCCCTAGAATGTCAACCTTTACTTTCACATGGATACAAATGATAAGATCATTTTTTTTACCCTACTTTTTTTTTTTTAGCCTGAGACACAAGGATACAAGTGTCTAGGCCCATAACAGAAGAAGAGCTGACTTACCCTCAGTAATCCAACCTACCCTCAGCCCAGGAGGGGTAGTTCTAAACTTATTCCTTGGCTGAAGATCTGGCCTCATCAGGATTGTCAAAATGCACTCAACCATTCTGAAGTTGTCAAGGGTTTTAATCATAGATTTTAGGCAATCATGTTTTTCCTTTGTCTCCTCTTACATGTCCCTTTTCTCTGAGTTATCGATTTGCTTTCCAGATCAATCCAAGAAAAATATGCTTTTGTAGAAATGTTTGTGACATTTTCAGTAGTCTCGAAGTGTAAGTTTGAATCCTTTAAACTGGACTGCTAGTTCAAGCATGATCTCACAATCTTGTCCATTTTGAATGTAACATGATTCTAAATTGATCATTTATTTGCTTGTCTGGAAAAAGCTTAGCAGGAGATGGAAAAGCAACATAATCAGAAGTAAAAATGCTCATGTGATTATCTCAAATGCACATGTTGTTGATAACTATTCTGGGCCGTTTATTTTGCTCTCATGCCTTGTTTTCAAGGTTATATCTCAATTATAAACCTCTCCTTACTAAAAATGAACCATTTGTCTTTTAGAAACTAACCAAATATATCACAGATTTGTGTGAGGCCTTATTTCTCACAGTATGAAATTTCTAAGAGTTGATTTCTTCTGAAGTTCTGGAGAAATTTAAAATTCTCAAATCCATCTTCAAATCAGGTATATAAATACATATTTATAGATATAGGACAGAATATATCTATAAATAAATGTAGAATATATCAAGAACAGATGACATTTGCATTACGAATGATACAAAATGATACAAAATACAATTTTAGTACTTTATTATCTCATTCTATTACATTTCTTTTAACATGCATACCTTTTTTATAATTTTTATAGGGCTAAGAAATAAAAATCAAAGACATATTTGATCGTTATTTGTTGAGAAAAATAGTTACTACCTCTCAAATTTTCAGTTACCTCAATGATAAAGAAATTTTGCTAATAAAAAAATTTACTAATAAAGTAATACATTTTTGCTAATATGAATATGGTACTATTTATTTTTAAAGGCATTATTTTTTCTATAAATGAGTTTTTATTCCTTTTGAGTATAGTAACAGTTGAAGGTTTCTTTCTGGTTTCTACAACATGGGTATATTCTGTGGTTTGAATGTGATCCCCAAAGTTCACGTGTTAGAAACTTAATCCCCAATGCAACACTGTTGAGAGGTGAGACCTTTAAGAGGTGATAAGGTCACAAGGGCCCAGCCACCATGAACGGACTAATGCCTTTTCTGCTGGAGTGTGTTAGCTATCTCTGGTACACGTCCCTGATAAAACCAAGTTTGGCCCTTTCTCTATCTTCCCATGTGCTCACCTACCCTTCCACCTTCTGCCGTGGGATGACACAAGAACAAGATCCTCCCCACATGCAGGCCCTTCAACCTTGAACTTCTCAGCCTCTGGAACTGTAAGAAATAAATTCTTTTCTTTATAAATTACCCAGTCTGTGGTATTTTGTTATAGCAACACAAAACTAAGATAGAAAATTGGTATGAAGAAGTGGGGCTATTGCTATAACAAATACTGAAAATGTTGAAGTGGCTTTAGAACCAGGAAATGGGTAGAAACTGGAAGATTTTGAATGATCAGGCTAGAAAAAGACTGTATTGCCCCGAATGGAGTGTTCAAGGTGATTCTGATGAGAGCTCAGAAAAAGACAAGAGCTGTAAGAAGAGCCTAAATCTTATTGGGGATTACTTAAGTGGTTGTGATCAGAGTGTTTGTAGAAATATGGACAGTAAAGTCCATTCTGATGAAATCTCAAATGGAAATGAGAAGGTATTGGAAACTGGAGTAAAGGCCATTCTTGTTATAAAGTCAAAATTAGGTTAAATTGTGTCCATGTCCAAGGGCTTTATGGAAGGTAGAATTTAAGAGCCACAAACTGGATATCTGGTGGAAGAAATTTCTAAGCAAAATATCAGAGGAGCTACATGGCTACTTTTACCTACATATAGTAAAATGCAGGGGGAGATAAATTATTTAAAGATGGAATTCATAATTAAAAGAGAAGCATAATAGAAAGATAGTGAAAATTCACAACCTTTTCACTCTTTAGAGGCCGGCCATGTAAACAGTGAAAAGGCATGTTTAGGAAAACAAACCAAGGGTGTGGCCAAGGAACCTTTTGCTAAGGAGATTAGTGCTGAATAGAAGGGAGCCAGTTGCTATTCATCAAGGTAGTGGGAGAAAAATCCTGAAGACATTTCAGAGATCTGGAGGCTCTTGGCTGCCCTGTTATGGATCCAGAGAGCCCAGATGTGACTTGTACCACAGCTCCAGAGGGTGCAAACTGTGGGCTTTGGCAATGTCCACATGTGCTGACTTTGCAGAAATGAAGAGTGCCCAAGCTGTGGGGCTTCCACCTAGATTTGATGCTGTGACAGTATGGTGGCCCAGGCACAGACTTGTTTCAGGGGCAGAGCCTGCATGGAGAGTCCCTATCAGGGCAATGCCTACTGGAACTAGGGGAGCACGACCACCTCAGATAACAGTAGATCTACTAGCCTATAACTCCAGCCTGGGAGAGCTGCAGCCATGAAAGTCCAACCAATGAGAGCTGCTGGAGGCCCTGAGCCCAGCAAAGCCATAGGGCAGGGCTGCCCAAGGCCTTAGGGGCCCAACACTGACCCCAGTGTGCCCAGGATGCAGGACACGGAGTCAAAGGAGATTGTTCTACAACCTTAAGACAATATTGTTTTCCTGTTGGGTTTTAGATTTACTTGGCACCAGTTACCTTTTAATTCTTGCCTGTTTTTCCATGTGGGAATGGGACTTTCTATCTTAAGCCTGTCCCACTATTGTACTTTGGAAGCACAGAAGCACATAACTTGCTAATTCCACAGGCCTACAGCTAGAGAGGAATTTTCCTTCAGATGAATTTTGCATTGAGTCTCACCCATGTCTGATTCATATCTGGAATCTGGACTTTGGACTTTTGAGTTGATGCTGGAACATGTTAAGACTTTAAGACTACAGAGATGGAGTGAATGTATTTTTCATGTAAGAAGAACATGAATTTCGAGAGCCCAGGGTAGAATTCTATGGCTTGAATTTGTCCCCCAAAGTTCATGTGTTGGAAACAATCCGCAATGCAACAGTGTTGAGAGGTAGGTTAAGTCACAAGGGTCGCCTTAAAGAGGTGATTAGGTCATGAGGGATCTGCCTTCATGAATGGATTAATGCCTTTATCTCACGAGCAAGTTAGTTATAGAAAGAGTGGGCTCCCAATAAAAGAGAGTTTGGCCCTCTCCTGTGTGCTCTGTTGCCCTTCCACCTTCTGACATGGGATGACACAACACAAAGGCCCTCACCAGATGATAGCACCTTGATGTTGGACTTCCAGCATCTAAAACTGTGAGAAATAAATGTGTTTTCTTTATAAATTGCCCAGTCTGTGGTATCCTCTTATACCAACACAAAACAGACTAAGACAGCATGTCTGACAAAGAGCTAGTTTTATACTTAAAAGGAAGGTGTATTTATTCTAAACTATGAGGATTCACAGTGGACATTAGTGGGGAAAATACCAAAATTAAATACAGCAGACCCAAGTTCTAGTTCTGGCTCACTTTCTAGCTGTAGAATTTTATGGACATTCATCTTTTCTTCCCTGGGAGAATTTATCACTAATTGAATTAGATATATATTCAAATGTCTCTTCCTGGGATATGTAAAAAAATAAGTAACTGTATAGAATGGAGTTAATATGCAATTAAACTGGGAAATGTCAATATTTATCTCTGGGATCTCTGGATGTTAGCTTTGACCTTTGGCCAAGATGAAAGCAGTGGGATTTATGATGTGCAGTTTAACATCCAAAACTCCCTTGGAGACCCTCCAGGGCCAGTTTGTTTACTGATGGTTTTCACCAGGTGAAATTTGTTAGACTAACTTGACTACATGACTAGAGGGGAAAAAACACCCGCCTCTGGGAACTTAACTTCTGCTGCGATTTCTAACACAGATTTAGTAGTTTAATTCAGTCAAAGCATGTCCTTAAGCAAATAAGGACCCTGCAAAGTTTGCACCTGGATGTCTATCAGACTCCCAACGCTTGCCTGCACTGTTTCTCTTGCTCCACTATTTTCTTGTAAATAAAAACCTGACATGAATATTCTCTGTAGAGTCTGGTAAGTCAAACATCGGAACTTGTGGAATCTTTGCAATATCTAATGTACACGCTCTGGTTATCTTTTCAACATCACTAAGCACACATAGCCCATCAAAATCAGGCTTCACATTTCCTCTTTCTGATCTTAAGGGTGATTGTATCCAAGGTTCTACCATCAAATTACATTCTGCCCTTCTTTGGTTCAGAAATAATTCTCATTTTACAAAACATTTCCCCAAAACAAAAAATATGTATTTGTTTTACTTCTGTGTTCTTTGACACCTTCACCCTGTGTACAATCAAAATATTGGTAGATATATTTATATAGCACAACTACAATATCATGGGTAGATAAACATCAAATCTCCAAAATTCTGATAGATTTAATATTTCACTCATTAAAAATGTTAGGTGCATAGGAAATGACCTTGCCACAGAATGGAACAGAAACATGAAAGTGAAGCTCCTGACAAATTAAGTATGTAAGATTTTAAGGGTTTAACAAAAGCAATCAGCAAATAGTGTGTATTTGATGCAGATTAAGAACAAGGAGCTAAGAGAAACTGCTGAGAGAAAACGGGCTGCATTCAGAATACCAAAGTAAACAAAAGGCAATCCCTGAAAGATGCAGTTAGGCAGGCTGATCAATTAAGAGGGCCCATTTGGAATTTCCCCTTCTTTCAGGGGAATGGCCTGTCCTGTGGCATGCCAGGGTCTGCTGATCCGCTATAATGAGAAGTGTCTGCTCCATCCAGGTTAACAGCTCCTACCAGATCCCCGCAGACAGGGGAGTGTTTAGTGAATGACTGTGCCAGCGGCTTATTCTCCGGCTATAAATTAGATACAGTGGGAACAAGTTCACTCTTCTAGAAAAGAATTTATGAGAGTCAACATCTTCTCGTAGGAAAGGGGGGCAATGCAGTGATTCTGCGAGATTTAAGGCAACTTTCAGCAGTACCCATTGAACTTCAAAGTTAACTCTGGGACATCCAGAAAGAATGAACAATCACCCATGAAGAAAAGGAAAAGCTCTGTGATACAGTTTAGATACTTGTCCCCTCCAAATCTCATGTTGAAATTTGATCCCCAGTGTTAAGGTGTTTCTTTATAACAGCAAAAACAGACTAAGACACTTTGTCTAATCATTTTGTAGAAAGAGACATTTTCTAAGTACGGACATTCCAGATCCCATCACTACCTTCCTTTCTTTTCTTCACAATATCTCAACAGAGAATCATGTTTTTTAATGGCACGAATGACAACTCCATTCACTGGTATATGGAAATTTGAGGAAAAATAATTCCTTTGCCACTATTCTCTATTTTTATCCATACAAATATTTACATATTCCATGGTGACAACTAAAATTTAGAAAATTTTGTTAGCCATGGTCTTTAACTGCATTTTTAAACTGCATTTTTCATTGTTTTAATAATAAGAAGAGTTTTGTGTCATTTTTGGTTTGATGTTTCCCCATTATAAATTATTTTATCACCTTTCTGTACTGCCAACGGAACAAGAACTGTGATGTTCTTGCTCTGAATACTTGTCTGGCCACAAAGAATACTTGGACAGCACTGACCGAATCAAATAAAGATAAAACACAGGCTGCCCACTGCTTAGCCGCAAATTATTACACGGTAGTACATCTTTTCATTAAATGCTTTAGTTTCATAATTTTATGATTTAATAATATCTGTACTAGCACAAATTAGGGCTATAGAAGGACAATGGCAGAGTCCACTCTAAAATGCTCAACTTGAGAATAGTTTACTGAGCTATTTTTACCTATTTATAAACTATAATTTTGCCTGTGCAGAATATAATCTTTCAATCCAATCCATATCCATCTCAGTTATTTGCCTTGAACACTAAATATCTGTGCACTCTTCAGCCTACCCTACAACTAATGAACAAAACCACTATTGGGTTATGTCGTCTTGGAAGCTACAAACACAGAGATAAATTGCCAAGTGCTCCAATGGCCCTGAGAGGCCATGGAGCCACTCACCACCTACATTACACAAGCTACTGATGACTTGGCTGGTATTATAATCAACTTAGTGGGGCCCATTTCCCGCCTTCATTCCCATCAACCTTGTTTCACATGGGCTAGATGCTTTTTCATTATGTTCTGCTTCATTTGTCCCGTGATGCCTCGATGTGCTTGACGCATCCAGGATTTATTCGCTGTACCCCTATACTTTACCCAGAATGTGTACTTTTGGATATGACCTGTAGCCTGGGATACCTATTTCATTCTAGGACTCATTTGAATTTTCCACATTTCCCTCCAAATGTGATGTATACTTTTTACTGTAACTCCTTAATCTGACATTCTGGTTCTCTTCACTGCCCTCTTTCCTGTTGAATCTTCTCACCCCTCAACTCAGCCCTTCCCTCCCAGCTGGTACCCAGCTGGTACCATGCGGCAGTTATTTCAAACCTTCCTGTAAGTTTGCACCACATACCCTATCAGCCTTCCACTTAGTTCCTCTGACTACCACATCTGCTGCAATGAACATAGGAGTGCTACTATCTCTTCAAGATCCTGATTTCAATTCTTTTGGATAAATACCCAAAAGTGAGATTGCTGGATCATATGGTAGTTCTATTTTTATTTTCTTTTAGGAATCTCTAAACTATTTTCCATAGCAGCTGCACCATTTTGCACTCCCACTAATAGTGTATGAGGACTCCAATTTGTATTGTACACTTAAATATTTGTTAAGAGGGTGGATGTTAAGTGTTCTTACCATAATAAAATCAAATACAATAAATTTCTCTGACTTCAACTTCTAATGTCACCTGCTTCTGCAACATCACTAGCAGTAGGTATTTCAAAGGATTTTTCAGGCCAGCCTTTATGGTCTGACACTTTGTGCCACTGTGCTGCCCCTCCTTTCATTCATTGAACTCTACCAGGCCTGATGAAAGGTTTTATAAAGCTTGTGCTTGGAAAGCAGTTTTCCTCCAGAACAAGTAGTCATTTTCTGTCAAACTGGCTTTTAGGGTTTATGAAGCCAACTAAAGTGGTCTGTGCATTTCAGATCCATGCCTCCCTGCCTGCCCTCTGTACTTTAGGATCGATGCACTACTGTTTGATTGCCACTCACCTACCTCTCCCCCTCCCTGCTGAACTTTGGTCATCTTCGTTTACAGCTGTACTGGCAACTTAGCCAATCTGCTATGCCATTGTTAAAAGAAAATAAAATTTCGGGACCCTGTAGACTTATTATGTCAAGAAGGTAGTTAAACCCTTTAGTCAAATAGCATGTTTGCAATTCTGCTTCTTAGATTATAAATTAATTCTCTTCCTCATTTGCCTCATTCTATAAATGGGTAGGAGACCCCAGAGACCAGACCTCCCTGCTCTTTCAATCACTGAGCTGTGTTCTGGAGTAACTGCCTCCTTTATTGTCCTGTACCTAACTCAGACCAGACAGCGCCCAAGACCCCGTGATGTTTACACCTTCATTGTGGAAAGTTAAATATACCTTTCCCAAAAGCAAAAGACCACCTTGACAAATCAGATCATTGTAACTATGCATTATTAAGTCTTATATAGAAAGATGTTGAAATTCTGTTAAGCTTCCCTGAGTTTTGTCTATATAAATGATCCCAAACTTCTACACTTTGGAACACTGACTTCTATTCTTTGGAATCTGTGTTTCCCAAGAAGCCTGTACTCAAACTTTGTGCTTGAGTAAGCACTCTTTAAACTAGATTCTGACCTTTTTGATTATTTTAGGTTAACACCACCTTCTGGCAACATCCCCACTTCTACATGAAATTTGGAGCAAGCAACACAGGAGTAAGAATGGGGACTGCGTCAGATACCAGTGAACCAGGCCACTCAGGAAGTTAGCTGAAGAGCCAGAGCTGCTGATGGCAAATCACCAACTTGCTAATTCATAAGCATGTCTGAGGTATCATTTAGATAACAAAAAAACAGATTACAAAAATAAAGGTGCCCTGCTGCATGAATTAGAGTTCTGATCTAAGTTATCTGTAGATTTGTAACCCAGAAGAATTTTTCTGAAGAAATATAACAAAGTCATTTAGATATATTGCATATGCTTAAAAATTAAAATAAAAGGGAAACATTGAAGAAAACAAATCAGAAGAAATACTGTATGATATGGGGAGTTGTATGTACACATATATGCTTGGTAGGCAGGGGGGTTAAAAGCCAATATATCGTCCTGAGCTACAAGCAATACCCCACCTTTAGGTGCAGAAGACTAAGTTTACTTCTTTAGTAGAATGTTTTCTCCAATGTGTATGTCAAAAGATAATATTTTTCACTGATAAATCATTAGAAAAAAAAGTGTAGGTTTGTTTTATCATTCCCTCTCATGGCAATTTTTCTATTCCCCATGTGAAAACATTTTGGCAAATTTAGAAGAAGAGAGTCTAGCTTCATTAGTCATTCCCAAGAACAGGACAAAAGAGGAAGTTTGATCTGCATGTGAAGTTCAAGTTAGAGATGTGACTTCAGTCTGAAAATCATTATAAGAAAGATAAAAAGCTTACTCTTGAAGAGTTTATCACTTTACTAAGAATGAAGTGGTGTTCACAGTGCCACACAAAAAATAATCAAATTTCAATCACTTTAGTTGTCCTTAACAGAAACTTTTGTAAATGTAAGCTTTTTAAAATACTTTTCTAAACATATACTTGCAGGTACAATGCAAAGCTATTTTCCTGATCTCATTGAAAAACTCCGAAAAAAAAAAAAACTCATTGTAATGAAATCATTTCTCTTTACAAAATGTACCTTCAATGCCTTCTTCCCTGATATTTAATGAAGTACTTTGGTTAATAATAGACAAAAGCTTGGCTTACAGTCCCAGAATCATTCTTTTGACAAGAATTCATTGAACTGGAAATGTGTTTATTTTTATGCATGCATACATTATCCCAGAATGGATATGTAAAATGTAGTAATTATTGTTCTTGATAAACATGAATCAGAGAGCATTCATCTACTTGTCTTTTAGATTCATGAGTACTTATCAGGTATCTCCCAGAAAGATGCTCCAGAAAAGACTTGACTACTATCACTACTACTAAGTTGCCTGACTCCTAGGGATCAGACAAAATAACTCAAACATTCTCACCTTCAAAAGGGATTCATATGTACAACGACAGAATTCTCAAGACTACCTATATTAAAAAAATGTCCTACAACTATGATCATAACTCTTAGTCTCTGCCAGTTTATATCACAAATGAATTGTATTTGATAAATTATAGATAAATGGTCACAAGGCAGGTGCACATGCACACCTGCACGTGGCCAGGTAGCCCTGAGAATATAAGCCCTCACTGGGAAGAAAATATTTTTTCTCATCTTTCTTAACCTACGTTGCATTACATGTATGACTGCACCGTGCTGCACAACCACTAATAATACCTTCTCCTCCACCTTGCCAGATGTCTTGTTTTCACAAATCAATTTCTTTATAGCTAAGTAAAATAACCGTAACCCCAAATTAACTCAGACAAAAAAGATCCTCTAAAAGCAAAGGAGAAAACTAAGGTAATAACATATATTTGTGTCTGTTGAGCTATACAGATTTTCACACCCATCTGACATCTTAAAAATTCTTGGCCCAAAGTACATTTTGTATTGTTTTTATTTAAGCAGAATTCTAGAATACAAACTTGCTTTCAATGAGAAAGAACTTCCAGTGCTACAAGAAAAGACTTTAATGATAATTCAGACCAAATTCTTATAAACGATGTTTAAAATTATTAATATTCATTAGAAGTTATATTTTCATAATAGCAAAGGAAATAAAAATCTCAGTCTATGTATCACAAAAAATGCAATTTAACAATTTCCCTTGATTATTTGCTTGAGCACACAAGTAAAGCATTCCCATGTCAAAAAGGAAAACATGTACTTTAAAATCAAAGGGGCTCATTTATTGGTAGTTATTTATAATAGATAACTTATTGGATGCTAGATTAAAAATATCCCAGATGTCTAAAATTGTGACCTGACATCATGTTGCTTATTACTTCTCAACGGAGCAGGTTGAATTAAGGAATACAAATTATGCCACTAAAAATGATTCCATGAACAGGCAGCAGTGAAGAAACAGTAGAAATGCATCAGAAGTGAAACAGCAAACCATCTTTCCAGGGAATCGTCCTGGGATCTTAACAAACCAGAGTTCACATTAGTATCATTCTTTGGATGTCTGCTGTATCTGCTGCTCCACAAATACCTTGAGCAGCTTTAGCACCTTGCTAGTCAAACATGGTCTCTCTATCAGCAGCCTGAGTACCACCTGGGGCTTGTTGGAAATGCAGACTCTCAGGCGCCACTCCAGACCTACTGAATCAGAATCTGCATTTTGACGAGAATCGTATGTGATCCAAGGCGCAATACATTTTGAGAAGCACTGTTTCAGAGTATAACTGAAAATTCAGAAACAACATTATTTTTTAATTCAGAGCAATGATAGATGGCAATGATTACCTAGACAAATCACCTTTTCAAGAGGGAATAGAGACATCCCAGAGGAGTAAAAGGAATTTGTTTTTTTTTTTTTTTTTTTCCTAAATGCGTGAGGTGAAAAAATCATTGTCCTTAGGTCTTTTCGGTGATAGCTCCAGAATTTCTGTATAGAAGGAAATAGAGAGTTTATCTGAAAGCAGTGAAGAAACAGTAGATGTTTTCTAAATGTTATAGAAAGTAACTTTATACTATCTGTATAAAGAATGAGGAAGTATACTAATGTAGACACCTGGAATAGTCTTCTGCCTTGTAAATACCAACAAATATTTTTTTCACTCTAAGAATTTGCCTTTATTTATTTATTTATTTATTTTTCTGAATTGTGAACAAGTATCCTTAAGAGAAGGAAACAAATATCAGTAATTTTAGTCAGATTCTATATTTATGAAAAATTCCATCTACAAATTTGAAAAGCAATGAGAAGCTACCCTAAAGTGTGTTTGATTTCCTCCAGGCATCTTCAATTGCTCTGCATTCACATTTTCAACCTTTGACTAAGGTAGAGTTAAGTAAAAGGAATTGAAATGCATTTCAGCCACCTATTTATTCATTCGTTCAACAAATATTTCTTGAATAGATCTGCTATATTCCACATTGCATATAGGGGCTAAGCACCAGAAATACAATGATTAAAAAGACAAAGACTGCCCCCTCTAAACTAGTATGACAGAGATGACATTCAAACGAATAATTATCCTGAGATATTTGAAGTGCATAGTAGAGAACACAGACACTAAAGTACAACAAAAGAATCCTCATAAAAGTGTTCACAGAGGGAGAAACATGTAACCTATGACTTTGACTTCACTACTCATTTCATTAAATCCCATCAGCCTTTGTATGCCATGATTGTTTAAGGCTGGCTCACAAACGTCTCGAAGCATGCTTTTGAAAGCACCCCATCACTGAGGGCCAGAAAAAGCAGCTACACGTGAGTGATATAAAGTGTTACCATAAACACGTAGGGCTGAACATTTTATAAATAATCTGAAACATAAAATTCCAAATAAATATCATCTCCACAAAATATGTCAACCTTGGGTGGTTTACATTTGTTCTATCTGTGAATTCTGAACTACTTATTGAAATTTTACACTCATTAAGGAAAATTTAACAGTGATTGGCTGTTAATGTCATTTATAAATAAAATCTTAAAAAATAACTATTTAAATTGCAAAGCACAACATTTGATAATAACAACTGTAGCAAAAGGTAATTAAATCAATTGGAATTAATCAAGGAAGAAACCAAAAAAATAAAATATTTATAACCTTTTGAAAACTTGGTTTTACATAAAACATAGAAAGACTGGACAATATAATCATTACTAGGCTAGGGCAGCTGTCGGCTTTCAACCTCATATGAGATTAAAGATACCTATATATCAATCAATAAAATGGCTCAACATCCTCCTAAGTGGAAACATGTTCTGGCAAAATCATAGATTGGTTTATATATTGGGCTATAATTAGGTAGATAGATAAGTGTATATTTCGGCATGTGTCTTGTTCTTTCCAAAATAATTGTGAATGTGAAACCGTCCCTTGCAATGGTGGTCTACTGAAAGTGCTCTCGAAGGTACCTCTAGCTTCATGATGTCCAGATTTGGCCATGCCATTGGGATTCAGATGATGATGGTGATCCATTATTGCAGGAGATGTGAGAGCACATGCATGCACATGTGTATGTGGATGTCTGGAAGCTCGTTTATCTTAGGTTGTATTTTTAGAAATGGTGCTGAGATTTTATTTGGCACATTGCTTAAAATATTTTGGAAGATTCTTTTCTAAGTTACATCTTAATCATCTTAAATGAAGCAAACCATTTTTCTCTTTCTGGGCAAATTTGATTTTTAAAATAGCAAGAGCCATTCAGATCCAAATACGGTGAATTACATATATAATTATGAGAGAGATTTTTGAACAGAATTAGGCCATGAAAAAAACTATAATTACAAAGATACTCATTTTCTGATAATGCTTACAAACCAATTTCAAGGGCATTCTTAATTTTTAAAAATGATAGTAATAGTGGAATAAACATAGTTTTCAAAGACTACCACTAATAATTTTCTTTTAAAGAGCTGATAATGTGAGTTATTATAAATACCAAGGCATGATTTATACCTTGTACCTTAATTATGTGCAAAATCTAATAGTAAATATAGTAATCGGTTTATATGACAACATTTTTATCTAAACCAAGTTTGTTAATTGTGGAAATTGTTATTTAAATTCACATTTGTAATTCCTACCAAAGTTCCTAGCAAATAGTTGGCATTCAATAAATGTGGATTGAATAGGTGGATGAGTGAAAAAGTGTTATATGGCAGAATCCATAGTCTGCATGAAATGTAACCAAAATTCTATATTAGTCTGACCTAAAGATATTCTCTATCCAGATGATTTCTAAAGAAATCCTATATCCTCCAAATAGCTTAAAAGGCAATGAATAACAAAAACTTCATTGTCTAGGAATCATCCCAGCCAAATATTCTTAAAAAGATAAAAAATTAAAAACACATTCAAATATTTCTTGTATCCCTCATACAGATAAGCTATGATGTCCAGCTGAAAATAGACACCCTGACCGGAGAACTCAATCTTCATATGGTTGTGAAGATGAATACACTTCACCTCACCAAACACACACATACCACATTCTGCATTCTTGCACAATGCTGTAATTTTTCAGAGTATTCGTGAATTCTCAAGAATTGCAGCTAATAAGTTTTAAAACTGTCCATTAATTAAAATTTTTCTGACAGTTTATAGGTTTATAGAGAACATAATATATAATTTTTATGCAGAAACATATATTGAATAATATGTACATAATATATATATATATAATTTATATACTTAGAGCAGTGGTCCCCAACCTTTTTGGCACAAGGGACCAGTTTCACGGAAGACAATTTGCCCACGGACGGGGCGGGGAGGCGGAGGGGAGTGCAGAGGGTGGAGCTCAGAGGGTGAAGCACTGCCAGTTCCTAACAGGTCAAGGCATGCGGGTTGGGGACCACAGAGGATGTATTGTGTGTATACATGGTTTATACCACATGTATGATTTATTATACATATAGTTTATACTATACATATGATATAAACAAGCAAATTATGTGAAGACAGTGAAAAGGAAGATAAAGAGAAATGGAAAGAAAATGTCCCTAAGACAAACTGAAATTTAAATTGCTAAGAATATATTTAATATTATCCCCCAAATTAGTAGATTTTTGCTTCTACTGGAAATAGCGAACATTGAGAAAAAGCCCATTAGTTGGCAAAGAAAAAGTTTAAAGTATGCAAAAATTTCGGGTCCAAAAATATCTAGTCGAAGCTACACATCTAATCCTAAGTTTTATTTGCACATAGCAGGAAATGGACTACCTGTCATACATGAGTGGCTTTAACAATATCTACATACTATCTACATACGAACACTATCTACATATTTATGTCAATAAATATCTCACCCCCACAGGTAAAAATATCCAATTCAATTCATTCCACCCTGACAAATTGTTTTAAGCAAAGATGCATAAAAGTTTATATTTCATATGTCATCTAATGAACTTTATATATAAGAAAAGAGTCAATGAACATATTAATAAATACCATTTGACTCTATATTTAAAAAGGAAGGTGCTAATATCACCATAATGAAATTTGCTCCAAGAGTTTCTGTTCACCCAAAGCAAAAGGCATGCCCTGGTAGAAATAAAAAACATGAATATTAAAAGAAATTTAGCAATGGCTATACTTCATGATCTCAAAAAGTCCAAAGAGTTCTTTTAACAGAACATAAGACACTCTAGAATCCTGAAGCAAGAAAAGAGAATCATGGATACATTGAAACTATATACTTTGAAGGAAGTGTCACAGAAGGGCAGTGGAAAAAAGTCTGAGTTCAGTTACGCCAAGATAAATAAGAGTTTCACCACCTAAAGATATCTTTCTTCCAAGACTACAAATTCCACAGGGAGATATAAGAGCAACAGAAATCATGAGAAAGGAATTGCTCTAATCTTTCCTCAGAGACTTCGGTGAGAAGGAGCTCGGACTTATGAGCACTCAACCTGAAAAAATTGGATGACAACACAATTTCAAATCATTTAAACTGCCATCTATCCGTAGAAAGCCAAAGCCGAATCGGATAGCACTATCTGATATGTACGTCATCTCCAATTTTCTGTGGTAGGGATTGAGTGTTTGAAAAATACACACCAGACAGGCTGAGCACCAAACTGTAATTTAGAAAGAGTCCCAAATATAACGGAGGCAATCCTAAAGATGTTGAGAAAATGCTCACAATTACAGGTAGAAGTCCTGCCAAATCTTCACAGACAACTTGCTATCATGCTTCAAGCACTATTAAAGGTCCCAGTGGCATTGAGATATAACAATTATGGGAAGTATACCAAGGGCAACACAGCACAGCAAGAGGTACTATTTAAAAAAAAAAGAAATCTCTAAAATGTACTGCGTGTTCCACACATTATATAATATATTCCTGATGAGAACCCAAAGAACCCCTTCACTAGCAATATTTTCAAGGTTGAAAAGCAACCATTTCTACTTATTTATTTTTGGTCTTAAACACTCTGGATAGTGACCTGAAGCTTAAAAATATACCCAGAATTCTACTGTGTTTCAACATCTGGCCCAATTTATCTTCATTTCTTGCCAGTACTATTGAAAGAGTCTAGTAGTCTTCAAACATCTTTGCCCACAAACTCCTCTAAACATTTTTAAGTTGACAACTAAAAACTTCATCAGGAGTTTCAACTGTTGCAAAGAATGAATTTTATTTTACATGGTCCTAAGGAATCTAAATGTCATGTTAATTTAACCTCGCCATCTTCCAATTAAAAATATTTATGGGCACTTGTGTTGTTTCCACATCTTTTCAATTGTGAATTGTGCTGCTATAAACATTCAAGTGCAGTTGTCTTTTTTATAGAATGTCTTTTTTTCCTTTGGGTAGATACCCAGTAGTGGGATTGATGGATCAAATGGTAGTTCTACTTTTAGTTCTTTGAGGTATCTCCATACTACTGTCCATAGAGGTACTAATTTGCCGTCCCACCAGCAGTGTATGAGTGTTCCTATCTCTCCGGCATCAACATTTGTTGCTTGGGGACTTTTTGATAAAAGCCATTCTCACTGGAGTTAAGTGATATCTCATTGTGGCTTTGATGTGAATTTTTGTTAGAAATGGTGAACATTTTTTTTATGTTTGTTGGCCATTAGTCTATCTTCTTTTGAAAAGTTTCTGTTCATGTCTTCGCCCACTTTTTAATGGGGTTGTTTGATTTTTTTCTTGCCGATTTGCATGAGTTCTTTATAGATTCTAGATATCAGCCCTTTATTGGATGTATAGCATGCAAATATATTGTCCCATTCTTTAGGTTGTCTATTCACTCTAATGATTGTTTCCTTGGCTGTGCAGAAGCTTTTTAATTTAATCAGGTCCCATTCATTTATTTTTGTTGTTGCTATGATTGCTTTCAAGGTCTTCTTCACAAATTCAGTACATGAGTGAATTAATAAAATGTGGTTTATGTACATCATGGAGTACTACTCAGCCATTAAAGATATAGTGAACTAATACCTCTTGTATTAACCTGGATGGAACTGGAGACCATTATTCTAAATGAAGTATCACAAAAATGGGGAAAAAAAAACATCACATGTACTCACCACTAAATTGGAATTAATCAATCAACACTTTTGTGCACATATGGAAATAACATTCATTGGAAATCAACCAGGTGGGAGAGGGGAGTAGGGGATGGGTAAATCACAGCTAACGGGTACAATGCACACTATCTGGGGGATGGGCACACTGACTCAAATCATACAAAAGCAATTTATGTAACCAAAACATTTGTACCTCCATAATATTCTGAAATAAATAAATAAATGTGAACACGCACTTTTTTAACAGGTAGAAGTATTAAGTTCTTTTTCTAATTGAACTTGTATTTCCAACCGATTTCTCAAACTACAGTTTATATATACATATGCATGTACCTATTTATTTGAAATTTAGAACTGTACCATACAGAGTATTAGCCAACAGTCATTAGCCCCTAGCCTACCAGATATCAAATTTTCATACCAATATGAAAATAGAGTATAAAATATCTCATTCATAATTTTTATATTAATAGCATGACAATGAAATGATATTTTGATATATTGGATAAAATAATATCATGTTATTAAAATGAATTTCGCCTGTTTCTTTTTATGTCTAATATAAATTTTAAATTACATATGTGGTTTCCATATTAGTTCTATTAAAATTACATCTGTATTGGATAGTGCTGGTTCTTCTGTGGATCACCTAGCAAACTTCTCTGCAATAAAAATACATCTATAACTTGATGCTGTTTTCATTTCCTGAGTCCATACATCCTAAAATCTTAAAATATATTTTGCGTTAAGTTCTCTTTCCCATTCTTAATGAAATATAATTGGTGAAACATCAACTTTTAAAATACTTCAATACTTTTAATAATTATTAAAGAAACTTAAAATATAACATTTAATTGGACTTGCATATCCCAAAGATAGATGGGCACTTTTTCTCTCAATTAGTCAGTCTGTCCATAGATGGAAACTTACTTATTGTATAAGGTTTAACAGCAAATTCATTTTATGTTTGTTGTTTTTCTAAATAGATGTAAGTACTGAGACACCTTAATCACATAAATAGGTTAGAACAGACTTTTTAAATGTTACTCAATTATTTGAACTCTATTCAAGTTTTATGGCATAAACCCACAGTGGTCCAGCATAAAAACTATTTTAATAATCTACCAATTAATAAGTACTTAATTTTGTCAAATACAGAATACTATTTACCTCAACCTTTTTTTGCCAAGTCATTTAAAGTTATTAGATTTTTTAATTTATGCAAAGTATAACCCTAAAAAGCATTACAAATACTAACTGCTACATAGTGTGCCTATCAATTTTTCACTTACAGGCACCTTATTCCACCAGATGCAATTACAAACAGCAAGGAAAAATCAAAATATAATTATTTTCTAAGTGTTTCGGCAAAACAAATTTTTAAATAAACTATTTCTTATTACGAGCTCTAAATATATTTTTTGCTTACAGTCATAGAGCTACAGATCTAGTTAATTCAATTTAAAGAAAATGTGAATGGAATTGGGAAATCAGTTCCCATTATCAAACCAGTTGCCCGCAAGTAAAATAGTGTGAGTTGATTTTTTCAATTTAAATAATTGTTTTAACAAAGGCCCCTATGGAAACCATCTTTTGCAAGTCTAAATTCTAAGATAGGTGTGTAGATAAATAGATAAATGACCAGATAAAGCAGAGGGGACTTGCCATAAATCTGTGACATGATGAAATACGATACTTTCCTCAATCTCACTTTGTTTTTTCTCTCAAAGGGACCTCTCACAGGAATGGTGGTTTTTCTGGTGACAGAAGGTGAGTGGAAGAGGTGAGAATGTCAAATAAAAATATTTGAAATTGTCCCTTCATTTTTCACTCTAGAAGTTTTGCACCCTGGGGAAATGCACCACAGTAAAATGTGGAATAGGTGAGAAATAAGGCTTTCTTTTGAAAGTGAAAGGGGACACCAAATGGGAGATGGAAATGTGAGGCACAGTGCCTTGACCCCTCCAGATTCATTTCCACGTGGTTAAATTTTAGGCAGTTAATAGATGCGGACATGTATTCCTTTAAAGACTTACACCCCTGTATGGTTTTCAAGAAGCCTTGGAATCAAATAGCCCAGTCTGAACGCCACCCTATTATCCAACTAAGTGTTGCCCCGCTTCAATCCCTGACTTCTACAGCCTAATGTCAGCACAACAGACAGAGTGATTCTTTCCATTTCAAATCAGAATACGTCATTCCCCTGCTTAAAACCTTCCAGGGGTTTCCCCATTTCACACACAGTAAAAGCTATTTTGACAGTGGCCTACAAGGCTCTAAACAATTTGCCCTCAACCCCGTTATCACTCTGATATCTTATCCCACTAAAATCCCATCGCTTATTTTGCCCAAACACACTGGCATCTTCACTGGCTCTCAAAGTTTCTCATCAGGCTACCATCTCAGGAAGGCGCTCCCACTGCTAAAATGCTCTTCCCCTTGACCCCATAACCTACTATCTTATTTCTTTAGGACTTTATTCAGATCACTTCTCAGAAAGGCTTTCCTTGACCACTCTGTTGTTTGCTCTTCCTATCCCCCTTTCCTGCTTTGTGTTTTTTAAAGTACTTATAATTTGACTATATTTTTTCTGCTTTTTCATCTTCCATAGAATGTAAGCTTATAAAAACAGGGGTTTTCTCTGATCCATATTCTACTATGTCCCTAGAACAATATAAGGCATATGTAAGGCATTCAATAAATATTTGTCAAGTGAAAAAATTGTGTGACCCCTCTTATAAATGAAACAAATTTCTATGAACATTGGAGAACAAGGTTTTATTTGTTTAGGTTTGTTTGTATGTATGTGTGAACTTTGAGGAGTAGGTCATGCTTGAAATATGTTCCAATGTGCAGTATCAGGTGGTTCTCTGGAATGAACATCAACACTTATGCTGAATTCATCTGATTCTATATATGTGATTCAAGTGGTGGATACTATTTGGAAAGTTACATTATTTGTATATTATTCATTCAGTAATGAGTCTAGTCGTGTGTACATTTTTAAAAAAGGTTTTTACTAAATTGGTTGATTTTTCTTTGACTTTGAAAGACTTTGCTTAGATTTGTAAAATATGATTAATGGAAACATTGACTTTATCAATGAGAACATATTAATTGATTTTTTTCATATAGTATCACAAGCCTGGTAGAAAAACATATAGCTGCTGCTCCTAAAATAAAATAACTTTTCCACATCGAAATTCTGAAAAGAATGTAGCTAGAGTGTTAATCAATAGTAAAAATATACGGTTGAGAGCACATTGGAATTGGGTAGCCTGAGCTGTAGCTAACTATGGATGTTATCAATTTTGTCCTTAAAAGCATTTAAGACAAGTTTGCCAGCTGTCAGTGCCAAACTATAACTTTCACTCTTGTCTTTTGAGTCATTTAAAAATCCCATTGGATTTCATTTTATTAACAGGTTAACAAATCTATTACAGTCCATGAGAGTACTATTGCGCAACATTGAAAATTATCCGCTTTATCTCATGTCACCCATGTAGCACTTTTTTTCCAGATACCAGAGTCAAAAATGCCATGAGTCTGGAGCATGCTTTGTGTAACTTGATTGCCATTGAACACACCTCAGAAAACCACACACCGTATGTGTATGTCTTCATTCAACAATATCCATAGTTTATTCCATGCTATTGATCGTTGTTCTGCAGATAAATGAAAGGGGGAAAATGGTATGCCTTATGCTCGAAGATCTAATCTAAAAGAACATGAACAATGCAAAAAATTTACAAAATAGTCCTGGGAAACAACTAATTAAACTCAAATGAGATTCATAGATGAAATTTATTTAGAGGCCAAACAAAAAGGATTTCTAAAAATCTGAAGAATATTTATCCCATAAGTCATGATATAATTATATTTAAGAATCATCTCAATCAATATCTTTGGCTGAAAATCAGATATATCAGTTTATCTAAATTATTCACTGTGTTCATCCTCTAGAGTTGATAACCAAAGAGCCACAGAGTAAAACCTGGGCAAAATTAAAGCTAATGGTCTTCAATATTCCTTTTCCCTGAAAGAGTATTCACATAACACAAGATATCTAGGTTTAAAAAAAAATGTGATCTTGGTAAATGGATTCCAAAAAATAAATATGAAATAAAAAATAGTTTTAGTGTTACCAAAAAAGTAGTATTCTCATTCTAAGAAAAATACTGACACTAGCTCCTTTCATATTGGAAGTGAAAGTCTTTTCTCGAATTTTGTTATGGGGGACAATTCATCCTTAATTAATACAGAGTTCACAATGGATATACAAATGAATCGTAATTCAGGTCTCCATGAAATAGTGGAGTAATCGCAGAATTATTTTCTGTTCCTTGACTAGACTTAAATTATGAAAGAGGTTCAATAAAAGTTCCTGAGGCTTTTATTCTTCACAAAAGGTAACATATAAAGAATAAATATGCTTTCTAAGTATCTCCAGCCTTTTAAATGCAGTTTTCAAAAAAATATATATTTAATGTAAGCAAAATATTCCCTTTCTAACCTGAAAAATTTATACAGTCTTTTCAAATGATATTTTTGCCATTTTTTATTTTGAAAATGTCTTTGAAGTCTTAGCTTTCTTCAAATCAGTTTCATAGCAAACCACATCACATGATATCAATCTGTACTTAGATATTTATTTTAAAGCATTAGTATTCCAGAGTAAAATATAATTTAGTATTGTTTCACAGAATAAAATATAATGCATATTTTTTATAAACAAGAAGAATATTTTTCTGAAATATTCTTTTAAGATAATTATAATATGTTTTTGAAGACAAACGTAATGAATTTTTAAAAAGATACACTACCACAAGTATTTTTCTCTAATTACAATATTTGAGGAAGAAGAGCAACCAATTTGCACTTAATGTAGACATCTAAGGCTTGGATAATGTATATAAAATTTTAATAAATTATATTTTAAACATTGTTATATTAACTAATATAAATTTTGAAACTAAAGATTAAATCATATATGGTTACATTAATTTTTCAGGATAAATATTACATCAATTTTTAGATAATAAAATCTTAAAAATAATTATAACTTTGAATGAAATAGCAAATAAAGTTTATGTTGCTCAAGCATCAGAGTCTGCACCATGTGTATTCCAAATCAGACAAGATTGGGCACATTCAGGGTTATGTATATGGCCTTAGACATGCACCACGCATATTCAACTGAAGTAGGAAAAGTTAAGGATAATATAAAGCTTCATAGCTTTATTAACAAAAACGTTGAAGCAAAAATGAGTAAGTTGTAGGCAGAGAAGAAAAGACGTTGGATTAAAAAATGCTCCATTTTTGTCATTGCAAAGACTGCTGAACCTGGTTTATGATTATGTGCCCGTGAGGTCTAGTATGCTGATGGGAACTAAACATTTTAATTTCTATTTTATCTGCATGACAGCAAACATTCAATTATTTGTAAACTTCTTAATGACCAGTTGAATTACATATAATTTATCTGCAGTGTTTGGTGGCTCCAGGATGTGGACATGGCTATAATTGAAAATGGCCAACTTCTCCTGGCAGTCAATTCAGTGAGATAAAACAGGGAAACTATCTTAATCAATGCCTTCTTACTTGCCTCTCTCTCCTCGTATCCCTTCAACAGCAACTGAAATGAGTGTTAATCGATTCTCTAAATATAACTGATCTCCAAACCATTACAACAAATAACAGCCAACTTAATTTTTGAACAATTCTTCTGCAGCTATTTCTGCAATCTGAGAAGTAGACACACAAAACCAAACATGCTTGGTGGGTGTCTCAAGTCAAACACTTTTACTTAGAGTTAAAAGGGATCTCAGAGATACTTTCATGTTATATCTACCTCTTGAAAATGGCTAAATAAAGAATGTATTTTCTGAAGTCGAAAATATATTTGGAATGAAAAAGTTTTTTTCAAATAATGCGGGTATCAGATAAAATATTGTGTATTAAAAATAAAATACAGAGAAGAGTCAGAAAAAGAAAGGAAAGGAATGGATCTGTTTTTCTTCTCTTGAAACCTGCTTTCTCTGAAGCCCCTCGCCTACTCTGCACAACAACAGGGTAGCTGGGGTGTTAGCCAAGGATACTCTCAAATTCCGATGACTATAGAAAGCAGTGGTTGTGATCTTTTTGGCAAGTTTTAGAAAGGAGGTATGTGTTAATTTTTTAGAGTTCTTCAAATGCTCTATAAAATAACTATGATTTATTCCCTTTGGTCATTCTTTGCTTATAAAACCAGTTCCCCTATGGGAAAACTCTTTTCATGTATAACATCATAATGCATGGTCCTTTTAAAGCTGTAGAGCCAAGCAGTTTTTCTTCTAAAGTTAAATAATACCTTACTGCTGAACCCTGGCATCCTAAAAGCAAATGGAGCAATGGGAGCTCCGCAAATGGAGCATTGTGGCATAACTGAGAAAGGAGAAGAAGAGATATTGTTGATCACAACACAAGAAAAAACCTCAAATCACAGTTTCTTTAACTGAATCTGACGGCCAAACACCATGCATACATTCATAATCTCTGAGTTCAAGTTAAATTGCTTGACTCCAGGGTGTCTTTATTCTTTTCCCTGTGATGAATCTGAAATTCAAATAAGCCACTTTTGAAATTTGGAAGAGTATTAAACTCAAAGGTAAGCTTATCCTCATTTTTCAATTGTAATCCTTTAGTGATGCTCTTTATTTTGCAGATATTGAAGGTAATGTGTTTATTCTCCATTGAAAAGAAATTGTTTATTTCATTCTTTCATTAGATATCCTTCCAAAAATAGAATATTTTTGAGATTCCGTATACATAACATCGTAAAAGGAGAACTATCATAACTCCTGTGCTCTTTCTGTTCTCAACAGATGACCTTGTCTAGTTTATCACTGAAAACAATCACCGCAGCTAAATATCCACAACTTCCTTTCCCTTTATCTCAATTTCTCTGTATCATTAATTAACCTTTGTTCTTTTGGTTGGATGATATGAAATACTAGATGATTCAAGTTCAGACTCATGTTCAGTTAGAAATGACTCACTTTCCCATGGTTTTTAAGAGTGGGCTATGGTAGAGGTAAAAACACACTCAATATGATACAAGAAGCAGAATCAAATGTATTTTTGTGGCCTTCCAAATAAAGATAAAAAAACTTTACAGTTTGGAGAGAAGAGGATCCCGGAGAAAAGAGCAACAGGAGCAAGTTAAATAGAAGTTTGTGAGTCCTCACAGAAACAAATCCAGGCTCTTTCCTCTCCAGCCACTCTGTAAACACCATTAGACCAAGCCATCAAGTCATCCACTGACTATCCAATGGGGGATGCTGCACTTCTTTGCTCAATACACTGCCCACTCCTGCCCCAAACCACCACTACCACCAGCCATCTGAAGCATACTGTGTGGACGACCACACTTCAGTTGGCTATAACTCATAGAAAGCTCTGGAATGGTGAGTGAATGGGGTCTTGGACACCTAGAGCAGTGGTGGTAGATTGAAGGCGTAGCCCCTGTACCTGTCAGAGAGATCAGACAGAATCATCTGAGATGTCCCACTGAAGATTTCCCCTAGTCTCTTCATTCCCTCCAGGGTATGAGGAAGACAAGCTCTCTCCCTCACTCCCTCCATTGAAATGGTGCAACCTCCAGTGTGCTGTTACACCCAGCCGCTACTTCCTCCTCAAGACTTGCCTCCATTAATTTCCTGCCCCATCACTTCTCACTTTTTCTTTCACTGCAAGGGCCATTTCCCTTCCTCCAGCCCACACCAGAGCTCAAAAAAAGATTCAAAGGAATTGCTGGCCTAATTGCACCACAGTAATTCCCTTCTCTGAGGCCTACTTGCCAGGCTGATATTTCCCCACTGACAATTGAGTTAGCAATATGGGCTAAGATAAGGAAAGAGAAAAGGCAGAAGGTAACTCAAAAACTCAGAGGGAATCCAAAATGTAAGACAAAGGAAAACCCTTTCCTGAGCAGGACCAAAGTACAGAGTGGAAAGGACTATGAAAATGAGCTGTCCATGAGAGTGAACCTTCTTCTCCCACCTCATCTTGGATAATCTAGTATTCAGCATTCCTGGAAACCTGCAAGGCCGCCTTCACCATTAGCCACACCTACAAACTTTGATATGTTGTTTTATTATTATTCTGTTCAAACCAATTCTAATTTCTCTTGTGATTTTTTTTCCTTGGGCCAAATAACCATTTAGATGTCTTTTATTTAATTTCTGTATGTTGTGGTGTGGTTCTGGTTATCTTCCTATTATTGATTTTTTATTTTATTTCATTGTTGTCAGCAAATAGTATAATTTCAAACTTTTTAAAATTCATTGAGACTCGTTTTATTGCCAGATTGTGTTCTATCCTGGAAAAGTACCATGTGCACTTTAAAAGAATGTGTTTCATCATTTTAGGCTGTATTGTCCTATTCATATCTATTAAGTCAAAGGGATTGATAGTGGTGTTCAGATCGTCTGTGCCTTCAATGGTTATTTTGGTTTGCAGTTATTGTCTAATTCTTCTGTCAGTTCCTGAGAGGGGCTATAAAAATATACAGCTATGATTGCATACTTGCCTATTTCTCCCTTTAATACTATCATCTTTGCCTCACGTCTTTTGAATCTTTATTATTGGGTCCATACACATTTATAAATGTATGACTTCCTAAAGAATTGAGCCTTTTATCATCATGAACAATCTTTCCTTATCTCTGGTAATAAATTTTGTTTTCAAGTCTATTTTGCCTGATATTAATATGGCAAATCTGGCCTTCTTATGCTTACTGCATGTATAATATATCTTTTTTTTATCCATTATTTCAACCTACCTGTGTATTTATATTTAAAATACATCCCTTTTATATGGAATAGTGTTGGGTCTTGTTCTTGGTTTGTTTTTTTTTTTTTTTGCTCATTTATTATATTTGTTTGTTTTAATCCATTCCAATCCATTAAACACTCCACTTGATTTGGAGTGTTCAGTCCGTTAACAGTTAATGTAATTGTTGATGCGATTTAAGCGTGGGTTTACCATTTTAATATTTGTTTTCTACTTGACTCTCCTCTATTCCCCCTTTCCTGCCTTTTTGGAGGCAGTACTTGAATATTTTTAGAATTCCATTTCAATTTTTTTTGTTGGTATTTTAGGTATCTTTTGCATTCTTTTTACAAGGAGATTACTCTAACTCTTCACAGTCCATAGAGTTAATACTACTACTTCACATAAAATATAGAAATCTTGCACACTTAGTTTATATCCTCTTATCCTTTGTTATAGTGATTGTATCTGTGTTATACCTCATGCACTGTAAACTCCTCAATACAATGTTTTACTTTGTGCTTTAAATGCTTCGTGGTTTAGACTCTGGAGAAGAGTGAGGGAAGGTGGAGGATATTAGGCTATCAAGAGGTTATAGAGGCTCAGATCACTGAAAGCTTTGGAGTTGATTGAAAGAAATTTGGATTTTTACTCTAAGTGAAATGAGGAGCCATTGGAGGGTTTTAAATAATGAAGTGACATGATTTGACTTATGTTTTAGGAAGACTGCTCTGGCTGCAGTGTCTCTGCACCGTGGAAGAATGAAACTAGGAAAAAGACCAGTGAGGAGACTATGGCAGCAATCCAGGTGAGAGAAGTCAGGGGCTTCAAATGGTGTGTCAGTCATGGAGGTGTCCAGATGATAGATGTATTTCTAAAATACAATCAGCAGGATTTGTGGAAGGCTTAAATGTGGGGTGTGAGGGAAGGAGGAGAGTTACAGTTACAAGTTTTGCTGCTTCCATATGTCAGGGTAAGATCCTACCACATGATCTTCCTGAAGGAAACTACTATGAAAGCTAAAATTAATGCAAAAAGCAATGCTCCAAAGCTACTGGGAGGTGAACAGAAGTTTATGGACTTTAGTGAGGAGGGCATGTTTTTCTTGGAGGAAGGAAGATGATCAACTATGCCACTAAGTTCCCTCTCTGAGGCTTACAGCCATGGGCTGAGTGCCCACCACGTGACACAGTGTGCTCTTATAGTGACACAGTGTACCATGAACTGTGGCAGCAGGAGGTCAGGTGAAAAGTTCCTTGTCTTTCTAGCCTTGGAAACTCTAAAAGTGAAGCCAGAAAACCATGGATGCCTAGGAGTGTGGAAAATTCCAGAAGGAAAAGAGCTAGAGAGTATCTCCAAATCTGTCAACCTACATCTCTGACTTTCCTCTGAATGTTATGCAGGCATACATCATTATACTGTGCTTTACTTTATTTCACTTTGCGGATACTGTGTTTTCTTCAATTGAAGGTTTGTGGCAACCCCATGTCGAGCAAGTCTCTGTCAAGGTCATTTCTCCAACAACCTGTGCTCACTTTGTGTCTCTGTGTCACATTTTGGTGATTCTTGAAATATATCAAACTTTTTCATTATTATTATATCTATTATGGTGATCTGTGAGCAGTGATCTTTAACGTCACTATTGTAATTTTGTTTTAGGGTGCCATTAATCGTACCCGTATCGGATAGCAAACATAATCAATAAATAGTGTGTGTGCTCTGACTGCTCCACTGACCTGCTATTCCTTCATCTCCCTCCCTATCCTCAGGCCATTCTATTTCCTGACACAATAATATTGAAATTAAGGCAATTGATTACCCTACAATGGTCTCAAAGTGTTTCAGTGAAAGGAAGAGTCACACATCTCTCATCGTAAATTAAAAGATACAAATGATTAAGCTTAGTGAGGAAGGTATGTCAAAGCTGAGATAGGCCAAAAGCTAGGCCTCTTGTGCCAAACAGTCAAGTCTGGAAGGATTCTCAGTCTCTCAGCATGTCTATGTTCAGTTTTTTCATGGAGTAAGATCCCTATGTCTTTCCTCTGCACCTTCACCTTGCTGCTCTGCTGGACTCACTAGCAGCCCATGCTGCCTTAAAGATAAGGTCTCCAAGGACCATCTTTCCCCAAAGGCTCATAGCAAGTTATCAGCTCTTCCTCATGGCCAAAAATCAGCAGATACAAATAGTGGGTAGCCATGTCAAAGAAGTACATGCACAGTAGTAGGAAAAACCATCTGAGAAATGGCCTTGGCAATCATCCAAAATTCAAGCAGGAAGCAGGCAGTATTAGGGTAGTCTGACAGCAGGTGCCATGGGGCCAATCACTGGAATGAAGTTTTAAGAAGGACTAATAAGACCAGGACACAACCCCAACCTCAGGGGGTATGGGAAGGGTGGCAGGGTTCCATGGCAAGGTCTCAAGTCCACAGCAATAAAAACAGAATCCCAGGAACTTAAACTGCAGTAAAAGGTGGAGACTTGATCACATAAACAAAGGCAGGGAGGAGCCCTTTTACCGTAATCATGGTAGAACATCTATAACACCAGCAGCAAGGTTGACTTCTTACTGAATTATCAATCTTTAAAGTCTTCCTAAGAGTAAAACCAATCCGCGGCACCTGGGGAATTCTAAATGGGAAGATTCCAGCAAAGCGAAACCTTAGCCCTTTAAACCCTACCTCAAACAAGTCTGTGTGTTCCTCTAAAGTAGGGGTCAGCAAACTTTGCCATGAAGTGCCAGATAGTAAATATTTTAGGGTTCGTGGGCCATGCAGGTCCTGTAGCAACTACTCACCTCTGCCATTGTGCTGTGAACGAAGCTGCACACAACACGTAAACAAAAGAGCATGGCTGTGCTCCAATTAAACTTTATTTATGGATGCCGAAATTTGAATTTCATAAAATTTTCATGTGGCATGAAATATTCTTCTTGTGAGTTTTCCTCCAGCCATATAAAAAGATAAAAATTATTCTAGGGTCACAGGCCATATAGAAACAGAGAGCAGTCCACATTTGGGACTCAGCCCATAGGTTGCCAACTTCTGCTTTAGACAGACTGCCTCACCTTCCTGTGCAAAGGGCCTCTCTAGTTCCTTCATTCATTTGCAGAACAGAAAGCTCTGAGAGCTCCTCAGCTGAATGAATGGCCAAGCCCTGGATACATAGGGCCCTCCCCAATATACCTATTTCTCCCTCACATTTTTTATTAATGGGAGGTACAATGTAAGAAAAGTAATGTGTACCCCACTTTTGTATGATTCTTTGATCTTCATTTCAGAATATTGTACCGTAACTTACAAAATGCCAGCGTCAATGTTTAGGCAAACATTCATGTACACAATCAGCAATTATCTTCTTTCCAGGTGACTAGCTCTGTCCAACTTTCAAGTTTTTCTACAAATTATTAAGTTATTCTTCCCCTCTCCCTCCCCTTGGGATGATCTTCAATAATGCTATCGCATGGAACTGGAGGTCATTATGTTAAGTGAAATAAGCCAAGCACAGAAAGACAAATGTTACATGTTCTCACTCTTATATGGGAGCTTAAAAAGTGGATCTCATGAAGAGAAAGAGTAGATTGGTGGTTACCAGAGGTCAGGAAGTGTAAGGGAGAGGAAAGGATAAAGACAGTTTAAGTAATGGGTACAAAAATACAGTTTGAAAGAAAAAATAAGATCCAGTGTTTGATAGATCAGTAGGGTGACACAGTTTAAAATAATCTATTGTGTATTTCAAAATAGCTGGAAGAGAAGAATTTGAATATTTCTGGCTTAAAGAAAAGACATATATTTAAGGTAATGGATATCCCAATTATGCTGATATAATCTGAACAAATTATATTAATGTATTAAATTACCACACGTACCCCCCAAAAATATGTATATCAATTAAAAAATTGAAATAAAAAATTTAATTTTTTTTTTTTAAAAAGAAAGAAACCAGAAACAGAAAGTTAAACACCGTATGTTCACACTCATGTGTGAAAGCTGAAAAAAGTTGATTTCATAGAAATAAAAAGCAGAACAGAAGATACTAGAGGCTGGGAAGGGCAGGGGGAGGGAGGGATTCGTTAGAGAATACAAAATCCTTTAGGTAGATGGGAGTAAGTTCTAGTGTTCAATAGCACTGCAGGATGACTATTGTTAACAATAATATAGTTTCAGATAGCTACAAGGAGGCTATTCAACGTCTCCAACACAAAGAAATAATAAACATTTGACATGATGGATATGCTAATTATCCTGATCTAATCACTACACATTGCATGTATCAAAACATTACTATGTACCACATACATATGTACAATTATTACATGTCAATGAAAAATAAAATTAAGTTCAAAAAGAAAAAATTTAAAAAATGTTATCACAGTATGAATCTACATTATCATAATAACAGTCATAATTTCCAGGAAATAAAGGAAAATTTCCCTTTCGACATGCTTATCTGCTGTTGGTACACTCATAAAAAGAGCCCAGCATTCAAAGGAAATCACCACGGTCTGAAATCAGTTGATGAGCTGATTAAGCCCAGTGATCATGCAAATGAAAAAATATACCCTTAACAACTGAAACTTTGAAATTTTCCCTGTGCTTTTTTTTAATAAATGAAAAAAAAAATTAAAAAGCATTTTTTCATAGTGTCTTTGCATTTTAAAAACTTTCTTCCTGACTATTAAAGTAACACATGCTCATTGGTATTTATAATTTCAAGCCTCTCCCCTTCATCCTCAAACCCTTTTGGATACTTCCAAGATAATGCTTTAAGGAAACTGTGGGATTCTTCGTTATGTAGTCATTCCTTGCTACTGTCACGTCTCTCACTGTAGTAAAGTATGAAAAGGTTAAAGCACAAGAACCATCAGTCCTACCTAGAAATATACTTTTCTCAACATAAGATAATTGAAATCTAAATTTGGGAAGTGAGAGGTAGGAGAGAAAAAAAAAGTAACTTTCTCTAAAAGTAAAATAAAAGGAAATAGGGATGAAATCAAGAAGTACCCCAAGATCAAAGAATTTCCTTATTTGAAAATTTTGTATGGTTCATGCTTAATTATTATACTAATGTGAAGGGTAGGAGACATACAAAAATGAATAAACCAAAACCATTATAATTCTATTGGGAAGTTTCCAAAGTCTGAGGGTTTATGTCTTCTTTAACATAATTTAATGATGTCACCACAGTAAAATGCACGATTATACATTTGTCCAGTTTGTAAACCATTGGCAAAAATCTTCAAAACTATTTATGAAGCTACCGCTTGACTGCATTCTAGTCTCAACAGTAGCTAAAACTAAACTGGAAATTAAGTGAACAGATGAATAATTATGTGAAGGTTAAATATAATGAAAATAATAATAATGGCTATCATTTATTGGGCACTAACCATGTGCTATATGATTTAGATGCCATCTTCATTTGATCCACTTAACAACCCTATCAAGAAGCAATATTTCAGTTCCTAATTTACAGATGGTAACATGTTCAAATTAAAATGGACCTTAAAGATTTTGAAGTACTACTCTATTCTATTACACAGAGGGAGAAACTGGATTCCAGAAGGCTGTCACTTGCCATGGGTCACATCTTATCAACAAAACTGTGGTTAGAAGAGCTTACTTCCTTCCTGGCACAATCTTGTCTCTTGACTTTTGTAAAGATTTACAGCTGGGATCTGCATCATGGCCATTTGATCCTGAGACCAGAGCCTAGTAAACACTAAATGTTCTTAATTCATTCATCAGATATTTATTGTGCACTTCACTACGTGCTAAGCATGGTTTTAAGAGTTATGGATGAGCAGTGAACAAAATTCTGGCAAACCCTGCAGACTGCTTCCCTGTTAACATTTTCTGGGTATAACACCTCTAGGCTTTTAAACTGATGTTTCATAGAAAATACCTATCTTTCAATAAAATATTTTTTAAAAATAGGAGAAAATGTGTTTAGAAAAAACATTTTTTTTCGAAAATTCAAATACAGCTTTTTAAATAAGCGTTGTACGTGGAAAGTCTCAAGTTATATCATGAAAGCAATTGTAAAACATCAAAATCACATGTAGACATTTTGAAAATTATGGTGTCAACACAGGGTATGTGTGTCTTGGGTGCCTCTGTCTCTAAGAAGTGATGTATTCCTGTATATAAAGCAACTACTTGTTAATAACTAGTTTATCTGTTTGGAGCACAAAAAAAGGTTTGTTTTCATGCATTTTACATTCTTGCCTGATAGGGTATTTTTTTTACCTATGTATAGATGTTTTACTATGTTTTATTTACACGTTGGGAAATTGGTTGTGGGTTTGGGGTTGATATGTAATGCATTATTTGTTTTCTACTTATAATAGGAAATGGGTTTCCAGTTAACATTTTCACATAGAACATATGATTTTCTGGAATGGCTTACTAACATTTAGAGGGAGTTGTCTAGTAGATAGAAATCCCTGCCCTGGTGGAGCTTACAAGAAACATGAAGCAAGAAACATGATAAATAAGTATATTACCTAGCAGGTTAGACGGTGATATGTACTAAAATGAACAATTAAGCCAGTAGTACGGTAAGGAGTATATGTTTGTGTGGTGGGGAGAATGCGATTTTGGATAGAGTTCTCAAGAAAGGCCTTACTGAATAAGTGACACTTGAATAAAAACCTGAGAGAGATGAGAGAGCTGACTACAGGTATTTGTTGGTGAAAAGCCTTCCAGGAAGAGAAAGAAGCATAGAGAATATTCCCAGTAAATTGCAAGAATTGCAAGTTGGAGCTTGACAAGAAGAATATAGGCGAGGAGGAGAGTAGAAGATGATGACGTCAAAGAAGCAAGGGAGGTGAGGAAAAACAGACAAAAATAATGAAGATGGTAACAGTGGTGAACACAACAGTTCTTTTTCTGGTATTGAACCACTGTCAGTCCTCCAAGGCATTTCTTTCTATTTTACCTAAGATAGCAGCCTTGCACATAAATGTTCCCCCATCTGCTTTCTTGAGAACTGTGTAATCATAGGAACACAGTTAATTATAGGGAAGGTCTGTTTCCCAGTCACAATTATTGAAGCAACCAATCAAATCTCATGGTACAAAGTTCCATTTGTGAGCCATTTTATTCTCCGTTTCCTAAACTCATGCCTAGAACAAAATGGCACACAGAATGTGCCCTTTATCGCTGAGATCCAAAATAACACGATACCCTGAAACATGTTGACACATAGGATTGTGGAATCTCCCTTCCCTGCAAACGTTTAAGAATGAATCTCCTCCCAAAGGACAGGAGTCCCACCCAAAGAACGAGACGACTTAGGCAGACTTTGATGAACCCTCTCAACGCAGTGATTCTATTATTTCTCCCTGAGGGTCTCTTGTGGGAGTAACTTATTTAATGATTATAAGGAGATTTTCTTTTCTTCACTGGGAAATAGCATGCTACATAAATCATATACGATTGCTGTCAAGTTTAAATGTTGCTCAAAACTATATACCTCCTAACCAGGTAGTTTTTTCTTTTAAATACCAGAAGGGTGCTGTCAGGAAATTTAATTTGATCCTGAAGTGCTTAACAAAGACCAAGACATGAGGGAGGCAGAGGTCAGACCCAGACACATGGGTTGGGAAAAAGAATGATGATACAGATTCTAGTGACAGCGCTGTGCTGACACAGAGGCAGATGAGGAAAAAGACACAGAAACTTTGAAGGTGAAAAAAGAGGATAAATCAAAGTCCAAAGGATAAGAAAAGGTTTTAAAATAGCATTTTCCAGGTAAGTGGTAAGTTGAATCCTCTTTTGTGATGATACCACGATGTTTCTTTCTACTTTAGAGCAGTTTGGGTTTAAAGAAGGGAGAACATAATCCAAAGAGTTTAAACAAGGAGAGGAAAAAAACAGAAAGTCCATGGGAGCCTGGCCTGGGACATAATTAAGCATAACTGAATACCCAGTGACTTACTGCAACAATAAGAGAAAACAAGTGATAATAGTGTCAGTGGGAAAATAACTTTTATAGCATCCTCTCATCATTATATGTCTTTCATATTTAGCTTATAGGATCAAATTTTTTTAAAAAACTAAAAGATAGGTGTAACTCAATTACATAAACCTAGTCTTGTTTTTTCTTAAGAAGAAAAATGGAAAACTTCAATATATGAAATAGACGTAGTGTTAACTTTTAAAGCAAAAATTTTAAACAAACACATCGACCAACTGTGAATAGTATAATATGGGAAATAAATTCTTTGGGGAGAAAAGTCAGTTCCAATTTGGATCCCAAGAGCACTGACCATTTCACTTTGGGTGTCTGTGATTCTAATGTCTGGGCAGTTCTCAATGGGTTCTGACATTAAGGAAGCCATAGATGGGTAAGGAATGCATCTTGTAGTCAGAATCACTTTTCTTTAGTGACTAGGCGTCAGAAGAGGAAAATTCCATTTATTAGATTCCTCTATATCAGGAGCTACCTTTTAAAATAACTTAGGAATGTTGTTCATGAGTTTCAGACTCCATAGAGCTCTTAATATTGTAGCAAATAGGCTGTATACCCAGAGAGTTTGAGAATGAGTCCACATGAAGTCGACATAGATAAAATTATCCTATCCATAGAGAAGGGAATTCTTTTCTTATTGGCAAAAAATTTGAATAAGATAAACTACACTTTTTTAACCAGAGAAAGAAAGACATGCCAAAGAGTGGGAGAAACAATTCAAGGGACACCACTTCACTGCTTTAATGAAGGGGTCTAAGAAATGGAGAGGAATAAAAGGCACAGGACTTAAAAAAGGCAAGGGTTCTTGCTGAGACCCAATGACACTTCTGACTCCTGCTGCAGTAAAGGATGCCATAAGGTTTGTTGTAAGAAATGGACAATTTTGATAATGGTAGAAAACATGATTTGCACAGTAATTTCCCAACTAGAGTTCGTGCCAGGATTCTCTTTCCTAGCGTCTCATCTGGGAAGGCTTTAGTCATTGAGCCCTCTGGCTGCCTTTGTATGTCTTAACATTGGGATTAGCCTTAAATTCAAGACTTTGGAGTCAGAGATAATCTTTCAGGTCCAACCTTATAAAGGAGGTGATATTTTATTAAAATATATTAAAAAGGATTGGAAGAAAGCACATTCAAATATAGAATGTTCTATAGGTCAAAGTGTGAAGAAGATGTTCATACAGTCAAGAAATCTTAGCTCTGAGAGGTACTTCCAAGGTAAGAAAGCTTAATCCTCTTATTTCTTTGTAAATTCATAAATATAGAAAACTGGAATTCCAAAAAATTAAAGCAACTTGCACAACAGACAATAAATGTGTGAGAAAGAATGGTTTTCCCACATTTTAGTTAGCTTATGGGAGAGTTCAAAATAAAACCCAGGTTCTCTCATTCTTTTCAGTATGTTTCCCATCACACACATCTATGCCCCTTCTCGCCATACACAAACTGTCTTGGTTGCAGTTCCATTCTCAGGCGGTTCATTAAGTACATGATTGAGGGAAAACTAATTTCCCTCCACCTCAGTGTTGTGTGTTTACATCTCTTAAAAAATAAGAATATATCCACTAGTTCAAAGTGTCCATCTTTGCTGTTATTACAGTTAACTGGCAGCCACAACGAAACCATGAGCAAGTAATGCAGACTAGTATTCCTTAAAAATGAATGGTTAGTAATAGATGATTTTCTCTTATAAATCCCAAAGTGCCAAATGATAACTTAGAAACCCCTTATTTGAAGCTTATAAAAAGATAAGTTACTATCGTCTTTGCTTATTGTTTCCAGAAATAGATGCAGGAAAATTTGACCATATGGTAACATGTATTTAGTTTCTCTGCAGTGTAACTACAAATCACTCCTCACAAGGGTAACTGACAGGCAGGTCCACGGTTGGTTTGACAACTAAAACTATTCTATTCCACTAAGTATGAAAAATTTATCTTTGGCTAAACCTTTGAGAGCTTTTCTGTCATCTTACAGGAAAGCCAATCAGCTAACAAACAAGACAATTTTTGTATCGGTAACTTATTGATGTTATCATCCCAATCTTGGCATTCTATGAGCTATCGAAATTCAATTGTTAGAAATTATACTTGTATATATGCTCCTCAACACTGCACACTGAACAATGAGGTACACATTTCAGAAGAGTCTCACCTTTGTGTTATCTTCCAATTTATCATAATATCCAGCATATCCTATCCATAGAGAAGGGAATTCTTTTCTTATTGACAAAAAAAAATTTGAATAAGATAAACTACACTTTTTTAACCAGGGAAAGAAAGACATGCCAAAGAGTGGGCGAAACAATTCAAGAAGTACCACTTCACTGCTTTAATGAAGGGGTCTAAGAAGTGGAGAGGAATAAAAGGCACGGGAATTAAAAAGGTGAAGGTTCTTTCGAAATTAAAGACCACTTAATTATTTTAATAAATAATGATCTGCTCTTTTCCTTTGCAAATACCTTACCGTCTCCTTTTTCATTGTGCTTTTTCTCTTTTTGCTCTACTTTCCTTAAATTCAATAGGCCTGTTTGCCAGCTTTAGGAAAACTGTCCTTCTGATTACATTTTTATAATATATTTTTGTGAGATATTAGCTAAATATATATGGAATGTCAGTTTATTCACTATCATGTTTCATCTAAATTAACCACAACGTTCATATTTATTTTTTTTCAATTCATAAGATAGCGGACAAAACTACTGTCATGTATAACTATATATACAATCTTTATTAAATAGTGTTATAAATGAAAACTTAAAGTAAACTAAGTCATCTTAAAGAAACTTTTGGCAGTCAGATCTGGGTGTATCTAACATGCTGGCTCATTTTCTTCTAATTAGAAACACTCTGGGAAAATCCATAAGGGGGAGTAACCATGGACGACAAGAAGTAATTTTGCTTTGGCTACCCAGGCCTTTGTCTTCTCAATTAATTATAACCACGCTGGGGAAAGTGTGACTCCTAAAGCAATTAACGTACCCTTTGGACAAGAAGAGTAAAGAAATCAGCAAAATTATGGTGACTGGGTGACCTAACAGAGAGGAGCTAACTTATTATCAGACATTGTTCTGGAAATGAATTGTAATAAGGTGATAGAAAATAGTTCTGATTTATAGAGTCATAGAAAAAATTGTTATACCATCAAAAGAAGATGCTTTAAACATACTAATCAGAAGAAAAAATTTTAAATAACAGAATACTGTTGAGAAGGGAAAATAAGGGGCTTAACTGTTTGTGTCACCTCCATAAGAAGATGTTAGTCCTACATTTCAGCCACTTCAAATGCAGGTAAAATCAAGAGACCAAGTATTCTAGGTTCTAATCCTATGCTATCACTTACTAGCTACCTATCTTTGGATACTTATCCATCTTGCCTCCATTTCCTTATCTGTGAAAAGAGGATAACATTAGTACCTACCTCCAAGCGTTGTTGTGAGAATTAAATGAGATAATATATGTAAAGCATTTATAACAGTGTTTGGCATGTAGTAAGTGCTATACGAAAGTATCAGCTACATTTAGTGTTATTATTAATTCCAGAAGGTTCTTATATAATTCGACTCATGCCTTGCTCCTTCCTTCCCATCACCCACCCTCTGTTTCATTCAAGTAGGTCTCCTCTCTGCCCTCACATCCACCTTAGTTCCCATCTTTAGATATCATAGTGTCCTAGGGCTTCCATGACAAAGGACAGGTTGAGTATCCCTTATCCAAAATGTTTGGGACCACAAATGTTTTGGATTTCAGATTTTTTCAGATTTTGGAATATTTGCATTTATATAATGAGACAGTTTGGTAATGGGACCCAAGTCTAAACATGAAATGTATTTATGTTTCATATATACTGTATACACATAGACTGAAGGTAATTTCATGCAATATTTTTTGTAATTTTGTGCACGAAACAAAGTTTTGACTGCAACTCATCACATTAGGTCAGGAATGGAATTTTATGGCATAATGCCAGCACTCAAAAAGTTCAGATTTGGGAGCATTTTGGATTTTGAATTTTCAGATTAGGGATGTTCAACCTATACCACAAATTGGATGGCTTAAAACAAAAGAAATGTATTGTCTCCCAGTTCTGGAGGACAGAAGTCCAAAATCAAGGGGTTAGCAGGGTTGGTCCCTTCTGGAAGGCCTGGGGGAGAATCTGCCCCATGCTTTTCCTGGCTTCTGGTAGTTACTGCAATCCTTGGTGTTCCTCCGTTTCTTGACACATTACTCCAATCTCTGCCTCTCTCATCATATGGCAATCTCTCCCTGTGTCTGTGTCCAAATTCCCCTCTCCTTATAAGGACACCAGTCATTGGATCAGGGCCCATGCCACTCTTGATTACATCTTCAAAGACCCTTTCTCCAAATAAGGTCACATTTACAGGTAATGGGGATTAGGACTTGAACATATCTTTTGGGGGGCATAATTAAACACACAAAACTAGGTTTTTGTTCATATGGCTCCACATTCCCTAATTCTCTCCTTCTCATCTGCATTCTGTATTTCTCTTCTACCCGTCCCTTACAGGGGACTTAGTTTTTAAAGCACCCCCAACTACTACCACATTCATCTCTCCTCATATTGCCAAAGCCATTGAGAAGTTAATGTTGCTGGTATCTTAGTGCTTTCTGCCAAGCTAGATTCTGAGCTATTAAAGAGTAAGTGGATCCCAGGATACTTCCCATTCCCCATAGTACCTGACACTCTGCTGGACAGATAGTGGACCCTTTATAAATACTATTGATGGTTTTACTACTTTGTTAGTTTACTATATGTGTCTATGTGTATTGTTTGCCTCTGTTTATGAAATAATTTGGGAATGAAGGATCAACATATTCAAGTTGCATCTTATTTATGATGCTTATTAGACCAGGGAAATTAGCTTGAGAGCTCTTTCATAAGCCATTTTAATAAAAGCATGAAGTCTTTGGGTGCTTGTTCAAAAGCAACTTAAAATCTAGTCAGGAAGACAAGGACTAGGTAGAGGGAAAGAAGCCTTAAGTATTGGGGCATTATGTAATTGTAGACTAAATTTACCAATTCTGGCACTGAAATAACTAGAAAATAAGGCAACATATGATAAGAAGCTAATTATGTGGGACAAACTATAGGTGCAAAATAGAAAGAGGAGATCAAAGTTACTCTTTAAACATAAAACTGTTTTTAGATATCTTGTGGATTCCAGGGTAGGGTTGTTTCCTTTTGCTTCAATTAATTCTCAAAAAAGATGTTGATGTCATTTGATTACCTGACAATTACTATTTAGGGAATTTTCGGTCTGTGTCTTTCTAATCCATTCACCAATCAAGCGACAGAACGCTGATTTGCTTACATAAATGTTATACAATTTATGTAATCACAGAAGCCACAAAGACCTTGACACGTGTGGTTCCTTTTCTCACTGGACACAGCAAAATTTGAAATCTCAGGACTAGAAGAAACATCCTGGCTGTTCCCTCTCAGGATTGCTCTGACTAAAGAATTTCAACCCATACATCACAGCTGAAAGCTGTCTGCTGGAAGTTTTAACTCACTGGTCCTAGTCCTGTTGGACTACTCAAGACCAAGTTTTAACTCCTCTCCCAAATGACAACCCTTCAAAATGCTGAAATAGTTATCAGTCTCACTGCATTTTCCCTGTCTTTAGCTTAAGCTATATGACATGCTATCAAAACTCTTTCCCTCCTGATCACACTCACCTGTGTGTGCCCCACCTTGTCTATCATGCTGCTAAAGGGTGATGCCTAAAACTAAATAAAAACTTTCAGGTGCTCACTGACAGTCTCAGCATATTTATAGGCAGTATTACCTATAAACACTTCATGTCACTTTTCTCTGCCCCCACCAAGTGAGCCCAGGTCTTTACAATAGAAAAATTCCTTTTAGCCTCCTTCCTGGACCACTTACCACTACAATTTTCATGCTATTCTATTTCTTTCATAATAAAATTATTATGATAGAATAATAGCACTTCTATAATTCAAACATTTCTAGAGGCCCTCTATTTTTAGCATAAATGTCAATAAAGTTTGAACTTAAACTTATTTGGAAATAAGGTCATTGCACATGTAATTAAGTCATTAGGGTGAGCTCTAATCCAATATGACTGCTGTCTTTATAAAAAGGGGACATGTGGACACATAGACAAACACAGGGATAACACCACATGAAAATGAAGACAGTCATCTACAAGTCAGTGAGACTAGCCTGAAACAGATTCCTCCTTCATGGTCTCAGAAGGAACCAACCCTGCCAACAGCTTGATTTCAGACTTCTAGCCTCCAGAACTGTGGGAAAATTTCTTTTATTTAAACCACTCAGTTTGTGATACAATGTTACAGCATCCCTGAAAAACTAATACAGCACTTTTATCCATTCTCTACAAAAATGCCCTGAGCTCCAATGAATGAAGAAGTGAAGAGGTATTCATTAATTAGCTTTTGATAGCTAAGAAACAATATCAAAAATGAATGCTTTAAAACAACAACCATTTCCTTAGCTCATGCTTCTGCAAATTGGAAAATTGAGCTGGGCTCAGCTAGGTGGTCCTTCTAGTCTAGATTGGGCTTAGCTAATTTTAGCTGGACTCATTCATGCATTAAAAGTCAACTGGCTGGTCTACAATAGTCTCAGCTGGGACATTTGAGAATGATGAGACCTTTCTCCATGTGGCCTTTCATCCTCCAGTAGGCTAGCCCCAGGAGTTCTAAGAAGAAAAAGAATAAGTCCCAATGTGAGGGAATTTCTCAAGTCTCTCCTTACATTCCATTTACTACTATTTCATTAGTTGAAGTAAGTTATAAGCCTAGGCCAGATCCAAGGGGTGGGAAAACAGAACACCTCTTTACAGGATGGAGGTGAAGTCACATTGCAAATGTGTAGATACAGGGAAGGAAAGAACATGCAACTATTTTTGCAACTTACACCCTCATTCGTGCATTACCAAATTCTTACCATGATCTCCACAGAAAGCGTGAGGCATCATGAGTATAACAGTTAAATAAAACAACACAGTACACACATGCACACAGAAAATATGGTCCCTGCCCCTATGTCATGTATTATTTGAGATGATATTTACCATGAGAAAACTTAAATATTTAAGATGAAGCTGTAAAATAAAAGTAGCCAACAGCAAGTAAATATAATCAATATGCAGAAAGTGGGAGGCAGAGACTGGAGAGAAGAGATATCTTCTAGTCAAGTGGTTCTCAAACAGAGGTGATTTTGTCCTCCAAAGGACATTTGGCAATATCTGCAGATACGTTTCTTGTCACAACTAGGGGAAGGGGACCTGCTATTGGTATCCAGTGAATAGAGGCCAGGGATGCTGCTAAACATCCTATAATGTGCAGGATAGCTCCTCACTACAAAGAATTCTCCAGCCTAAAAATCTCAATAGTCCTACACTTGAGAAGCCCTGTTTTATCCTGCAGATTCTAACCAATGCTGGCAAATATGGGCATGACAGCTTCTGCTCTCATTGTCACCACCCCCTTTCAATAGTCCCTTTTATTTGAGATTATCTGGAAGAATAAAAGCAATGCTTCAGACCCTTAGGAAAGGCAACATATCTTTTTCCTGATGCCCTGTCCTTGGCATCAGGGGTACAAATATGATATGACTCTGTCCCTGCCTTCCAGGAAACCAGGAGGGATGGCCTTTCTGTGAGGCCTCCAGTCAGCCACCTCTGGACCTCTGTCTTATGTTACAACTACTCATTAACGTGGATGCCTCCCATCAGGCAACAAGCTCCTGCAGGGGAGACCTTATCTTATTCATCTCTGGATCCTCAGGGTCTAAAATGTTGTATAACACATTTGAAAAGTCAATTATAAGGAGTGGTTCACTCCAGTCGCCATGTTGTCAAATAAGGGAGAGATGTCATGTGTGAACCCTCAAAGATGCATGAGGCAGCATCAAAGTTGCCTGCATCTGCATTCGTGCATCTCGCATTCTGGCACCACCCTGTATCCCTAATGAAAAGACAAAGTTAGCTCTGGTATTCTTTTCATGTAAAATCAAAGCTCAATGAGCTGTCTCTGTGAATTACAAATATCCTGCTCCAGGAAAGCCTGGTCTTTTGGGGGACTGTCCAGTGCCATTTATGGCAATTGCTGTTTTTAAGTCACTGAAAATCTTACCTAATAAAAGTCCATTTGTGACTTTTCTCATTTAAGGTCTTTCCTCTGTTTTTCACTGGTTAACATTCCTAAAAATATGATTTTATTATTTATTTGAATAGTCTTATAACACTTTACTCTCACATAGTTTAATACTCATTGAAAAGCTGTCATTTAAAAATACTTCCTCCTGTGCGCAAACATCTGGCCTACCCATTTAGTGTTTTGAAAGAAGTAGTAATTATCTAGACTTCGTTCGGGCATGATATTGGGTGACAACTTAAAATTCTAGCCTCTATTCCCAAATCTGGTTGCTGTTTGTTATTGAGCTAAATTCACTTCATGGGAATGCCAGCGTTTAATTTAGTACAGCATCCCCCTTGCCTTCCAAATTCAAAATTAAGTGTTTGGCCCCACTTAGCCACATATTAAGTGAAATTAGAAAAATTAAAATGGATTCAGGTGTTGGACATGGGAGAGGCAAGAAAATTTTGCAGTTTGGATTCTGAGATAGTGACATCCTGGAATTAGAAATTGTTTACCAAAAAAAGGTAAAAGAGGGAGGGGAGGAAAGGGGAGGAGGGTAACCTACACTGTCATGAGCAGGACTTTGTTCAGGTCTATCAGTAAGGCTGGCCCCTTGGCATTCCTTCCACTAAGCTCTTTGGTGTGGAATCTCATTGGAACAACACTGTGATGATTTAGGCAGGTCTTACTTAATTCTCAAAGCTCCACAAGTGGGGTGTGCCCAGTTGTGATAGAGATTGGCTAGCTAATTACCAAAGCTGTTTCCTCTTCTGGGGCCAGTGGAAGGCTTACATCTCTCAGCATCCTGTGAAGGAGGGCTATCACTGGGCTCTGGCCGATGGCATGTGAGCAGAGGACATGTATGCCACATGCCGTGATGCATGGTTTCCTCCCTCTGTTGATTTGATGCAGATGAGTATGGTTACCTAGGAAGCCTGTGTTAAGGAGGGCAGAGCCCAAAGACAGAAGGGGCTTGTGTTATCACTGCTTGGAGGAGAGTATCAGGTGACCATGAACACTTATTTTAGACTTTTCAAGGAATTCTTATAGAAATAAATTATTGTGCCAAGTTACTGAAATTAGGGGTTTATCTGTTGTAGCAGCTAACATGACCTTAACTAACATACAATCTCTCTTTAAAGCCTTACCCAGAGAGATCAAGGGAAAGGGAGATTTACAAAGGAGAGCAATAGACAACCAGGGATTTGTTTATTCACCAATTCATTCTTTCAACAAATATTGAGTTCCTGCTATGTGTTTGTTGTTACTCATTAACTAGAAATAACAGACAACATATCTGTCTGCATGGAGCTTACGTTCCAATGGAGGGAAGAGGGATAGAAGAGACAGATAAGTAAAATATACAGTACCTCAGAGAGTAAATTTATACTATGTAAAATATCAGAAAATGGAGAGAGTAAGTGCTCGCAACAAAGAGCAGTGGGTAGGAAATGTGATAGAACCCTGCCTGGTTTAGAGTTCAGGTGACACCAAGGGCCACTGACTTACACGGGGGGGAAAGGTGTGATGGGGCCACCTTGATGGTATAGGACAGAGGTGGCCGAGAGACTGGGAGTGTTGTGCCTGGGCTAGAGGGGTGGAGGTCATGCAGGACCACCTAGGGATTCTGGGATCCATCATCCCAGAACACAGTTTTCTGGGATGTTTATACCTTTAATAATAAGGAAAAATCAGGTGCTTATATGGAACATAAAGATTTATAGGCAAAAAAAAATCAAGAGAAACTGACAGCATGAAATATTCTAGCTGAAATGTTTACCTTCTACTTTTGCCTATCCACGAGAAAGAAAGTTAAAAACTACATAGAACTGGAGGGTAAAAAGTTTCAAAGGAAAATACAATTAGAATTCAGAACTACATTAAAAATAATAGTACAGTGATGGCAACACATTAGTCACAGTTTCTACCGATCGTAAGAAAAGAATTAAGGTCAGAAGCAAAAGAGTGAGATAAGTAATACTTAATATTCATGTATACCTGCTTTGAGAAAACTGAATCATAAAACCTCAACCCAACAAATCAGATAACTTAGGGAGTGATTTTTTTTTATGTTAAAAATAAAAGGATTTATTGCTCTAGAAGAGTCACTTTAAGATTACTTTACAGAATTTTCAATGGGTGTCTGTCCCAAATAGATAAAAAATTGCCAACCCAAGGACTTTTCCAGACTGGAAAGGACATGCTTCTTGGCATGAGACATTTAATATGGGTATTTAGAAAAGCATTGAACAGGAACACATTCCAGAATCATTAACACACATTTGTTTCACATAAAGACAATATACATAGAAATGTATTTTCTTAATTTTGTTGCAGGGCATAGATATTGTAGATATTCACAGAATATGATGAAGCAAATATTCTCAAACATTTATTTTAATAATTATGTACCACATAAAACACACAAAACATCTCTCCATTGTAAGAGCCGTTACTAGAAGCTACACTCTTTGGAAATGTCATTATCATCAGATATTCCAACCAAGAGGAACAAAACAAAGTCAGTCAACAAGAACTGAAAGATCATGGTTAAAAATCAACTTCACACGCGTACAGAATAGAGATTTGTACTAGCAATGGAGCCTACAGCTGTGGACTGTAATAGAAATTGAGGTAGCAGTTTCTAAACAATAGAAATGAATTAAAAATAAATTTTCTTGGCTAGTGATTAAAACAAAACACTAAAGTAATATTCACCGGTTCACAAAGTAAAGAAAAAAACACAACTCCTGAGGTTTTTGCTCAGGGCTGCCATGAAGTAAAAGGGAAGGAGGGAAAGGAGAAACTAGACCCTTGCAGTGGCCATACTCTTTCAACTAGTGAATCTCTGCTTTAGCTGTTGTTAAATATGGAATTTATATGTTTGGCGGCCATTTGTCTATCTTCTTTAGAAAAACTTCTGTTCATATCCTTTGCCCACTTTTTAATGAGGTTGTTTGTTTTCCTGCTGATTTGAGTTCTTTGTAGATTTTGGATATTAGCGCTTTGTCAGATGCATAGTTTGCTAATACTTTCTCCCATTCTGTAGGTTGTCTATTTGCTCTGTTGATCATTTCCCTTGCTGTGCAGAGCTTTTTAATTTAATCAAGTCCCATTTACTTATTTTTTGTTGTTGCTATAATTGCCTTTGGGTTCTTAGTCATAAATTCTTTGCCTAGGCCAATGTCTAGAAGAGTTTTTCCCACATTTTTTTCTAGAATTTTATTAAAAAGTCAAAAAACAATAGATGCTGGCATGGATGCAGAGAGAAAGGAAAGCACTGTTGATGAAACTGCAAATTGGTACTTCTATGGAAAAAAGCATGGAGATTCCTCAAAGAAATAAATATAGACTTACCATTTGACCCAGCAATCCCACTACTGGGTATCTACCCAAAGGAAAAGAAGGGATGATAATATCAAAAAGACACCTGCAACCGAATGTTTATTGTAGCACAATTCACAATTGCAAAGATACGGAATCAACCTAAGTGCCCATTAATTCACGAGAGGATTAACAAAATGTGATATATACCATGGAGTACTACTCAGCCATAAAAAGGAATGAATTAATGTCTTTTGCAACAATTTGGATGGAACTGGACCGTTATCCTAAGTGAAGCATCTCAGGAATGGAAAAACAAACATCACACGTACTCTCTAATAATTTGTAACTGATCAATGGGCATATATGGGCACAAAGAGAAGTAAAAGTCATTGGAAATCAAGAAGGAAGGGGACGGGCAAAAACCTACTTAATAGGTACTGTGAACACTGTTCATCTGATGGGCACACTATAGCCTTGACTTAAGCATTATAAAAGCTATCCATGTAACAAAAACATTTGTAACCCCTTAACATTTTGAAATTTTAAAAAATGGAATTTAGTGTAAATTTAAAAGATGGTTTTCCTGCTAATTCTTAAAAATATTTTATAATTTTATAAAATACTTATAATTTTACAATGAGTATAATTTGACCACACTCATTTTACAGAGGAAAAACTTAATCCCAGAAAGATAAAGTGACTTTCCCCAGATCTGCCAGCTAATTAATGCTAACCCAAATCTCTAGTTTACCAGATCTGCTCCACTTCCAGTTGGTGGTGGTATTATCAGTAATAATTATCCCAGAATCCATAGCATATATTGCAGAAACAGATTATAGAGAATTACTATCAGAAATACTGAAGATAAAAAATGGGTAGGTAGCATATACTATTTTCTTACTTCATGTCAGATAAAATTCAAAACATTTTGTAACTATTATGTCATATAACACTGGAAATAAGTGCTGCTGGTATCCTGCTTTGTAGATTGGAAAATAAAAAATATTAAATTTGCTTTCCCAAAGTCACACAGAGAAATAGACAAATTTTAAACCTAAGCAGTCTGACTTATACCCCATGCTTTCAACCATTCCGAAAGAGTGTATCATATAAAGAAAAGAACAAAGGTCCCAGGATTGAGGGTTAGAAAGGCCACTGATACTGAACAGGACTGGAATAAGACCAGCAAAGTAAATTATTAAAGAGATCAGAGATGAAAAAATTCCAAGAATTTCAAGGATGGATTCATCTTTGATATTCATTAATTTATTCAACAGATATTTATTGAATGTCTACCAAGGGCCAGCACCAATCTAATCAGTTAAGAGTCAGAGGTAAAAGTGTCATATTTCTACTCCCATAGACCTTATATTTATTTGTAATCAACAAAAAATCCATGCATGAAGAATAATATCAGAGCATGATCATTATTAAAGAGAATTCAAATCTCTGATACGATAAAGTAAGTAGCTGTCTAATTTAGATTAAATGGCCAGGAATGAGCTCTCTGAAGAGATGATATTTGAGCTGATGTCTGAAGGACAAGGAGGAGCTGGCCGTGAGAATTTCAGTGGGAAGAGGATTCCAGCCAGAGCAAACCAGGCCAACCCAGAGACAGGAGAAGAATGTATTAATAGTTGATGTCATTGTGAGCAACTCAGTGGAGAATGGCTTCAGATAAGATTGAAGGGAGAAACAGAGAACAGAGTCCTGAGAGGGCAGTTTTATTTCCAAGTGCAATGAGAAGACACTGGAGGGTTTTATGCAGGAGGGTGTCATAACCTGAGTTACGCTTCAAGAGTATCATGCGGCAGTTTGCTTGTGTGGAGAGAGTTTGTAGGAAGCAAGGGGAAGCAGGAAGAGCATCGAGGAGGCTATGGCATGAATCCACGCCAGTCAGGAGATAATGGTTTGGACAAAGGTGGTGTCGATGGAGGTGAGGCGAGATGGGTTTGGGGGAGATGTTTGGGACGCAGACACAGCAGAGCTTGCTGATGTGGGGAATGAGGGAGAAAGAGGAACTGGGGGTAAGTTCTTGACATTGCCACAGAGTTCAGATAAAATGAGAGCTGAGAAAACACTATGCTCTTGAAAAAAAGCTCATATCTGAAGCATTTCCAAATTATACAGAAAAAGAAATAATAACCGCGGGAAAGGCATATGTGGCTGGAGTTCAAAGACAGCATAATAACAGTCTTTTAAAACCCATTATATGACTGCTACATTTGTCGTTCAAATGATGACTGGAGCATGACCAAGGAATTCGGATGAAAAAGTAACAGGCCACACAAGAGATATTTCATAAAAGTCAGAAATGCAGATGCTAAGTAAAATAAAGGCAGTTTCACCTCACTCAAACCATATTTAAGCCTGGGTGATTTGTATATTCACTTAATTTTTATGAGTGCATTTGAATAAGATTTTGCAGGATTTTCTTTCAGCAAATATATCAGAAATGACCCCCCTAAATGAATATTGGCCCTTTCAAAAGAACCACTCTGGGAGAAAAGAAACTTATTCTAATGATACTGCAATTGCTCAAAAATTGTTTTGGAACTGCTCTATGACATTTACTTTCAAAGCCAATAGCACATTCTCAGAGCAACAAGTCTATGTCCTTTGAGGGTGGGCTTATTTAAAGTCAGTCTGAGGTTGGGAGCACAGAGCAGCTGATGAAGTTACGTTCCATCATTGTCACTCTATGATGTTCTCAGAAAGGGTGCAGCGAGTGAGCCCACGCTCTGTGGTGTGTGCAAGCCGTCACACAGACAGAAGCACTCAGACGCAGTAGGATTTCTATATGATAAGCCTGATGGACAGGTTAACCTCATGGGTTGAATTTTTATGAGCAAAGCCATGTATATCAAAGAAACAAGTCTATATTGTACTCAGAAGCAATTTTTTGGTGTAATCTTTTTTCTCAGGGCAGGGATAGTGGTGTGTTCTACTCCAATGTTGATAGTTTCTTTCCGCATCATCCTGGGTATGACATGCCTTACCATTGATTTCTATGTTTTAATAGATCATGCTCCCACATCTTGGCTCAGGGAGGGGGGCAACCCACAATGCCTAATGGGAATGGTTCTCTGTCTGTTCTTCAGTACAAAGTACATGAGGAGCTTTCCAGAACTTGCCTCATTTCTGTTTCATTTTTCAGAATGCCTATATACCTTTGTCCAGATTAAAATTTTTAGCTACCCTTCTGAGAGTTGTTTATTTGAATGCACTAAATGTCTGACCTTTTCAAAGATTCTTTGGATTATAGTGTAAATGGATGAGTGGTTCTAACAGTTTCAGGCACATTTTCTTTTCCAGAATGGGAAAACAATTGACATTGCTTTTTCTCATAAACTTCTTTTGACATGTCTAGTGTCTCACTTGCATATTTGTTCAATCATACATTGAAAAAAAAAGAACAGAATTATTTGCTCTCAGAAATTGATACTAGTTTATATATCGTCAAAAAGAAACATGCAATTCTATTCACCTCCTTTGCTAACACAAGAAGGACTGGCCAGACATGAAAGTATTGCTGTTTCAGGTGGAATGGGAATCTTTGTTACCCTTCTGACAATTGAGATTTAATTGCACATGCACTCAAATTTACTACACAGGATAAATTAAGTATTTACTGCACTTTATTTCTAATTGATTTCATAATTTTACTTCCCATGAAAAGGAAATTTAAATGGAATAGAAGCATTTCATTTGTTTAATCAATCCTAGGATAATTCTTTTTCAGGTGTAGACACTCCTTGTCTTTCCCTTCCACCCCACACAAACACTACTTATTCAGGACATTTCCTACCAAAGAGTTAACATCATGAAAATCTGTTATTTGGAGGCAAGATTTACTTTTGAGTGTGATGGACATATGGGCTGTAGCCCAAAAGGGAGGGAGGAGAAAGCTGATATAATGAGACAACAGGATCTTACAGATGCACCTGAATGACATACTACTGTGCCCTGTAGTACAGTCAACTCTAAAATGAAGTTGTAAGATGTTCTAGATGTGAACACCACCTGGACTTGGTAGATCAAACATTGGACTCTCCTGCCACAAATTAGTATAATCAGTCTCCAAAAATATGAAGGGTCAACTGTTTGTCCTACACCATTTTACATAAAGGATTCAAGAATAAATGGAGTTTGGTATCTCTGGGAGGTCCTGGAACCAATCCTCAATGGATAGTGAAGTATGATTACATACAGAAGGGAGATAAAAAGAAATATTAATAATTCTTTGTGGCTAACATGTAAAAGAACAGTCAAAATGATTTTATTTTTATCAGTAACAAATTTATTAGCTCTATTAGCTGGATTAATTAATCAATAATTAAGTAAATGACATTACGATTGATACTCCAGAAAGTCAAAGGATTATTGGAGCAACTACATGCCAATAAATGGGAAAACCTATAAGAAATGGATAAATTCCCACCAAGATTGAACCAGGAGGAAACCCAAAACTTGAATATACATTGTATGATTCACCACATAAACAGAAGCAAAACCAAAGACCATATGGTCATCTAACTAGATGCAGAAAAAGCATTCAACAAAATTCAGTACACATTCATGATAAAATCCCTGAACGAATTAGGCATAGAAGGAATATATCTCAAAAAGGCATATATGACAAAACCACAGCCAACATAATACTGAATGTAGAAAAGTTGAAAGCATTCCCACTAAGAACTGGAACAAGACAAGGGTGCCCTCAGTCACCACCTTTATTCAACACAGTGCTGGAAGTCCTATCCAGAGCAACCAAGCAAGAGAAAGAAATAAAGTGTATCAAAATTTGGAGAAAGGAGGTCAAGTTATCCCTTTTTGCTGAAAATATTATTTTATATCTAGAAAACCCCAAGACTCCATCAAGAGACTCCTGGAATTGATAAATAAATTTAGCAATGTCATAGGTTACAAAATCAATGTACACAAATCACTAGCATTTCTATACACCAATAACAATCTAGCTGAGAGTCAAAGACTAAATACCACTCACAATAGCTACAAAAAAAATAAAATACCTTAGGAATACACTTAACCAAGGAGGTGAAAGATCTCTACAAAGAGAACTACAAAACACTGAGGAAAGAAATCGCAAACGACAAGAGAAAAGGAAAAAACATATCATGCTTATGGATCAGTAGAATCAAAATTGTTAAAATTCCCATACTACCCAAAGTGATTTACAGATTCAGTGAAATCCCCATCAAAATACCAACGTCATATTTCAAAAATCTATAAAAATTAATTCTATGCTTTTTTGGAACCAGAAAAGAGACCAAATAGCCAAAGCAATCTTAACCAAAAGGAACAAATCTGGAGGCATCACATTATCAGAATTCAAACTATACTACAAGGCTATAATAATAGCATGGTATTAGCAAAAAAATGGAGACAGAGACCAATGGAACAGAACAGAGAACCCAGATATAGAACCATCCACATAAAGCCAACTGACCTTTGACAAAACAGACAAAAATATACACTGGGGAAAAATGCCCTATTCAGTAAATGGTATGGGGAGAATTGGATAGCCACGTGGAGAAGAACAAAACAGGATCCATATCTCTCACCACTCACAAAAATAAAATTCAAGATGGATAAAAGACTTAAATATAAGACATGGAACCATAAGAATTTTAGTAGAACATGTAGGAAAAACTCATGTAGCTATGAGCCTATAAAATAATTTATGAGTAAGACCCCAGTGGGAATCACAGCAACAACAAAAATAAATAAATGGGACTTGATTAAATTAAAAAGCTTCTGAACAGTGATGGAAATAATCAACAGAGTAAACAGACAGCCTACAGAATGGGAGAAAGTATTTGCAAACTATAAATCCATTAAAGGGACTAATAACCAGAATCTACAAAGAACTCAAGCAAAACAGCAATAAAAAAAACCAAACACACCCATTAGAAAGTGGGAAAAAGACATGAATAGAAGCTTTTCAAAAGAAGATAGACAAATGGCCAATAAATATATGATAAAATGCTCAATGTCACTAATCACCAGGGAAATGCAAATGAAAAACCACGTTGAGATACCATTTTACCCCAGTTAGAATAGCTTTTATTAAAAAAGCCAAAAACAATAGATGCTGGCCTGGATGCAGAGAGAAAAAACACTTACATGCTCTTGGTGGGACTGCAAATTTGTATAACCTCTATGGAAAAATGGCATGGAAATTCCTCAAAGAACTAAAAGTAGACCTACTATTTGATCCAGCAATCCCACTTCTGGGTAAAACCCAAAGGAAAAGAAATCATTTTACCAAATATGACTCGAATACACTCAAATGTTTATTGCAACACAATTCACAATTGCAAAGATGTGGAATCAATCCAGTGCCCATCAATTCATGAGTAGATCAATAAAATGTGGTCTATGTATACCATGGAATGCTATTCGGCCATAAAAAAGGATGAATTAATGCCTTTTGCAACAATTTGGATGGAACTGGAGACCATTATCCTAAGTGAAATATCTAAAGAATGGGAAAACAAACACCACATATTATTAAATTGGAAATAACTGATGAGCACACATTGCACAGAGGGAAATAAAACTCAGTGGAAATCAAGCAGTGGGAAGGGAGGAGGGGGTGATGGGCAGAAACCTGCCTAATGGGTACAATGAATGCTATCTGGGTGATGGGTAAACTTATAGCTCTGACTCAAGCATTACAAAAGTGATCCATGTAACCAAAAACATTTGTACCCCCATAATATCTGAAATAAAAGAAAAATAAATAAAATTTTTAAAGGGGGTTGACCAAAGAAACCTGCAACAGATTCACAAAAAATAAAAAACAAGAAATTAAAAAACACTACCAGAGAAAATCACTTTTAACAAAGGAAGACTGGAAGGAAGGAAAAAAGAAAGTCAGGACTGCAAAAACAACCAGAAATCAAATAATAACATGGCAGTAGTAAGCCCTTACCTGTCAGTAACATTGAATATTAGTGGACTAAACTCTCCAATCTAAAGACATAGAGTGGCTGAATGAGAATGAAAACATGAGCCAACAATATGCTGTCTGTAAGAAACTCACGTCACCTATAAAGACACAGATAGACTGAAAATAGAGGGATGGAAAAATACTTCATGCAAATGGAAACCAAAAAAGAGCAGAAGTAGCTATACTTCTATCAGATAAAATAGATTTCAAGACAAAAACTGTAAAAAGAGAAAAAGAAGGTCATTATATAATGATGAAAGAGTCAATGCAGCAAGATGATATAACAATTCTAAATATATATGCACCCAACACTGGAGCATCCAGATATATAAAGCAAGTATTATCAGAGCGAAAGAGAGAGACCACAGTACAATAATTCAATTCTGCAACACTCCACTTTTAGCATTGGACAGATCATCCGTACAAAAAAATCAACAAAGAAACATTGGACTTAACATGCACTGTAGACCAAATGGACCTAATAACTATTTGCAGAATGATTCATCCAACAGCTGCAGAATACACCTTCTTCTTCTCAGCTCATGGATCATTCTCAAGGATAGACTGCTTCCATCTCAGCACTTGTTATTGGTTTATTCAAGTCCTGGATTTCTTCCTAGTTCAAACTTGGTGGAAATTTATCCATTTCTTATAGCTTTTCCCATTTATTGGCATATAGTTGCTCATAGCAGTCTCTAATAATTCTTTAGATATCTGAGTATCAATTGTAATGTCATTTAATTAAGGGGATTCAGCGTAAGAAATGCCTGCCTGCTGTAGATGCAGGTAGCTTTTCACCTTTCTGAGGAAGCATCCCCAGAACAACAAAACTGCTTAATGATTCAATCAGAGTTCATCCTAACAAAAGACTTACCCATGTGCCATTTCTGATATAAACAAAAAATATCAATTTCATATGTTATAACCATATATAGCTTAGAACTATAGCATTGTAGGTTTGAGATTAACAAATACAGCATCGAGAAAACACACAAAGTACTAAACTGGTGCAGGTTTGTAATTCTATTAATAATCAATCACTCATATCCATGTTTGCCACATGCCCTTTGGGTCCTTCTGTTGAATCACAGCTTCCCTATTCCACAGAACATGACTTTGTTTTAGGAGAACTAGCTTTTGCAGGCTCCTTCTCTTTTTTGTTTTGTTTTGTTTTCCTCACTGTCATATTCCTGTTTCTCTTTATTGATATCTCATTTTAAACTGTTTAATATCTTTCTAATTTAGGTTTATGATCATTTTCTTTGTCATTTCACTTCGTGTTATTTTTTGATTGCTGTTGTTCAATTCTTCCTTCTCGCTGTCTTTAACTTTCTTCTCCCTTTGATGCCTACTAAAGGATGGTAAGTGAAATAATTTGGTCTAGTTTATCTAGGTTTTTTGTTTGTTTATTTTGTTCTAATGAGATTTAGAACAATTTCTCAATTGTCTTTTCATGTAGTAGGGCTGGTCCTCCAAGAACCAAACACCAAGACAGGATCAAAAGTGCAAAGATTGTATTAGGGGAAATCACAGTGTCAGAGAAAGGGAGCCAGGTAAGATCAGGAGCACCATCAGACTGCTATGCAAGTTTTACCCCAGTGAAAGAGAGAAGGTTGTACAGAAGCATCCTAGACATCTACTCAGTGTAAGGAATGATCAGGCTTGGCGGCACCTACCAACACAACAGAAATGGTAGCTCTTGCCCAGGAAGGGTGGGCCACTTCTGCATGCCTAGAGAATTTCAAGGATATTCTAATCATCCTCAAGGGTATTCACCCAAATGTCTTCTCCTATCATTCAAGCTCCCATATTGTCCCCAGTAGGGCCCTGACAACATTCCATGAGAGATCTGCCTCCTCTGAGCATTCAAGTATCTGAAGTCTGGGACTTCAGCCTGTGATGTCTGCCTTTCCACTATAGGTGATAAACGTCTCTTTATAGGCTGCCTTGTAAGTTCTTTGGTTCTTACCTTTAGCTCGCTTATTAACAGCTCTTAGTCTCTCATTATTCTTATCTCTTATTATTATTTTTATTTATTTTTATTTCAGGATATTATGAGGGTACAAACATTTTGGTTACATTTTATGATCTTATTATTATTATCCAGGGTTTCAAGACAGCTTAGCAACAACTAGCCAATTCAAACACCTTGTAGGCATTGTGTGGTCTCAAAGTACCTGCAGAATTGAGCCTTTGTTGCCTATAGCAGAGTCCTCAATAACACAGTCTTATGTTAATATTCCCCATCACATTTTCTCCACTCAGTCACTCCTGTTTCCTGGAGTGACTCCTCCCAAAATAACTACCTGCTGTGTCAAGTAGTCATTGTTTCAGGCTCTACGCTCCAGGGAACTCAAACTAAGACAGTTGATTCCTAAAATGTCCAAAAAGACAGACCCTCAGGAAGGGATTCTGGACCTAAATCACTCACCATATAGAAGGGAACATCTATTAAATACTGTTGGTGGTAAACACGGGTGGGCTGTAGCATCACAGTGACTAAGACTCTGATAACAGTGGAGGAAAAAGCATTCAGTTAGACAGTAGTAGTTCTAGTACTTGAACAATATAAGGCAATAATATAATCATAAGGATTGTGGATTTGACTGGCATTTGTTGTCTGGGAATTCTTAAAGAAAGAGAAATTTTTAAGGATGTGAAGACCTAAAGATCCTATTATATTAATCTTTCTCTCTTCACCTGAATAACCCTGAAAACAAATAAATAAGAACAAGCAGATCAGGGTAAATGTAAAAACTAGTAAAAGATGTCATCGGAGCCCCTGGCACTTCGAATATGGCCATTAATCTGTTGAATGGATTCCCTTATGTCTAGAGGGTGGGGCTGGAGAGGATGCACCAGAAAAAATAGAAACCAAAACTATTCCAAAGTGACCAAGGGCAGCCTAGCAAGGCAGAGAAAGTTTTAAGGAGAATGGGAACCTCTCAGCCCATGGGAATGGTAGCTGGGTAGCAGGTTAATACTCAGACTCCCATTTCCACACAGATATTGATTGAAAGCATTTTCTTTGCGATGCAGAGCTCCTGGTGAAATAGAGCTCATCTTGCATATAGCAGTGACTTCAGTAATGCACCAATCTTCCCTGCCGTGCTCTCCCCACACCTACACCTGTGGTCACCTCCCAAATAAATAATATGTACCCAAGTCCTTGTCTCAGGTTTTCCTTTCAGAGAAGCCCAAACTAAGACAGAATGAAAAATAACCAGCTCACGTAGCTTCTGGTTTGGTTTGAGCCTTCATGATCAGATGACTTTGCAGAGGGCAGTAGAAATAGAGGTAAAGGAACCCTGCCCAGGGAACACCAGGTAAGTCCAGACTCCTCAATGACTCACTGCATGAGTACAGATGATGCTGACTGAGCAGGACCATCATAGAAAGTGTTTTTAGATACTGCATTGCTCAAGTACCATCATTCCCCAGCCCTAATACTTACACCTGATTTTAGGTGTCTCAGTCTGAGGTTTACCTGCATACCCCAGTAGTTATTAAAAGCCCCTACAAGAACAAGGTAAAAACTGTGATCAATTGCTGGAAGAATGAAGGACTGAGCCAATTATTGAGTTAAAGGTTTGGGCAAAGGGGAACTCCAGTTATCAGAACACATACTAGGTATAGATATGGTCGCGAAAACAATATAGAAATCCTATTATTAGAATTAAACTTCAATTTAAGAACCACCCTTATCATAAGATTATCTTGAGGCTGAATCCTGGGATGGTTCATCCCTGACAGCATTCATCCCAAAGCCCAAAATATGATTAATAGCAGAGAGTAGAGAGTGGTAGCTACCAGAGGCTGGAGGATGGGGGAACAAGGAGTGATGGTTAAAGGGTACAAAGCTTCAGTTACACAGTGACATAGAAGGAATAAGGGTTTTTTTTTTTTTAATCTATTACAGTGTGGTGAATGTAGTTAATAATAGTGTATTGTACAATTCAAAATTGCTAAGAGTAAATTTCAAATGTTCTCACCACAAAAATAAGTATTTGAAGTGATGGATATGTTAATTAACTTGATTAACTATTTCACATTGTATTCATTAATCATAGTATCATATTGTATGCCATAAATATGTACAACTATCATCTGTCAATTTACAATAAAATAAATAAAACAAAATATGGTTAAGCCTAGGCTATGTTCAGTCACTGAGATGGGGATGTGGAACTTAAAAGGTTTTGTTAGCACTTGAGCTAACTTCACAACTTCAGAGCTATTGTGACACTCCTTAGGAGATTCTCCTCTCTTAAAAGTGGAAATGAAACCAACAAAGCAACACTGCACTCTTTCTAGACAGAAGTTTAAAATTCTATGAATTAAGCCTTAGAAATAGCTTGCTCCCATCTCTCATTTGTAGATTAGTAAATCAAACCCATTATCTAGAAGTAATTTTTTCACTGTATGCTATATATTAGCTATCAGATTTTTAAGAAAGTATTTTATAGACATTTATGACAGTATTTATAATTTTCCTTTCTCTTGATCAAGGTCAGTATTAGCGTAATGTTTTTTTCATATGTCAGAAAACCTCTGTCTTTTTATCTATTAAATCATCACTCTTCAATCTTCTACTTTTTCTGTAGTACACCCAAAGTTGAACTTCACCTGAATATCAGTATGCTAAACATTATTTTCTCACTTATAATTACTTTAATAGAATCTTGTTTGAACCTGGTCTTGCATGTTCTTTTATATATATCAATTCGCTAGTTCACTTACATTCTTTTTAAAAAAAATTCTAATTTTCATGCTACCTCACTCACATCTGTCTTCATTGCTTTATGTCATAGCCCTACCCTGTATCATTTAGTCTTGACTTCATGTTCCATGTCCTAATATCATTTATATTTCAATCAAAATAAAGCAACAGCATCAGTGCTATGGCCCCCTTCCTAACGGATAAAATTGTGGGCTCAACCTTAGAAATGCCCCCATAAAACCAGCTTCAAACATTAAAAAATGTATATTCACAGGCTCACATAAATTCTTCTTTAGTGATGCTAAGACCTGTATACAATGATTTAATATAGTATGGTTAATCTATGAGAAATTGTCTCTATTATTTAGGTACAGAGCTGGCTGTAATAACTCTAATGCTAACCTTTTTTCTTACAAAACAGTGTAAACAATACCCTTATGGAGATAAAGATAAAACTTCATAGGAATCATGATCATCTTTATCCAAACACATTCATAATGTTGCCCTATTAATCGTTTACATGGTCCCTGATGTTTGATTCTGCACCACCTTCATTCTCAGGAAATTTGAGATGTTTACTTTGCATTAAACAAAAGAACAATCTGAGTGGTGTAATGTCTGGAAAGATGCCTTTTCCTCAAAGAGAGCTTATTTTCCTAGACCCAAGTTGAAGGATTCTCGACAGTCTCTGGGCCGTTGACCCAGGCAGCTTTTCTCTGAGAGGTTAAGGGCGGCCTTCAATCCCTTCTGGGAAAGAGTTTACCTGCTGATGTTCTGAGACTCAAATGCTTGCTCCATTTTTCCTCTTATATGTCTCTTATGGAGCACTTTGAGGAACCCTTGTTTTCTATATTCTGTTTAATTGGTATGAATGTGATATTCCAACAGAACATGACTAAAGTCTTTTTTCAAGAAGCCTTCGTGAAAATTAGCTATTTGAAGTTTCTTGAGGACAACACTTTATGGGAAACCTGCCATCTGGCAGCAATAGCTACTGTTTATCAATATCCTGTGCTCTGTCGAGTGCCATTGACATTTACTGTCTTCCGTCCTCGTTTGCTGCCTTAGCTGCCAGCTGGGGCTGGAGAAACCTAGCAGGCGCAGGTTTTCTCTGGCATATTTTGCAAACCCTCCCTCCATGAGGTGTCATCTTTTCATAATTTTTAGGTCAAAATAAAGACAAGCAGACACACACAAAATTTAAGATCACATTTAGATTTCAAAACTTGTTATCTAAGGCTCTGCTTAATTTAGTTACCAAACCTTGCAAGCCAATATCCTTTCCCAACGTTTTATTATGTAGTCAATGACCTACTGAATCTGTATCACTTATTAAATTATGCTCATGTTCCACAGCTTTCCATATTCACATCCTTATCCATGTAGTTCCTTCCACCTAGAGTGCTTTCTATCTCCCAATCTTTGCCTTACTCTTTTGCTTGGTTTTATTTTTTTTTAGATCCGAACTATCTTCCATGGTGCAGTCCAAATGGTATCCCATTCATGAAGCCTTTTCCAACTGATCCCAGATAGACGTGATTTTTTTTTTCTTGGCTAAACTTCTATAACATACCCTTCTTTTCTATAGTTCTTGCAATTGTTTTTACTGTTTGTAATTATTTGTGAATTTGTTTCGTACCATTCCCTTAAGGAAGCTTCCATGGCGTTCTTATCTTTCAGACCCAAAGACCATTGAAGACTGCTCTATATGTAGTATGTGCTTAACGGGCTAAATTGAAAGCTACACAAAGAATGTTATAATAACTATTAGTTTCATGCTAATCTTTTAAGTAATGTACATTTCTAAAATGAGGGAAATTATTGGAAAGCAAGGAATTTTATTAATTATTTCTATGTACTAGTCATAATCCTAGGTGCAGAATTGTGGTAAAAATATTGAGGTATATACCCAGATCAGAACAACTCCCTTTCTCCAAAATTGCCACCCTTGCACAAAGGGTGGGTCTATGACAATCTTGTCAGTATTACTTCACCCAGCATCCTAGCTGCAGTTGATTGGCCAAAGGTAAATACAAATTCAAACTGGGCCTGCATTGTGGGAACAGTAGCCTGGGGCACTGATATTCCGCCCTTCTGTACACAGAGAACAAAAAAGATATGCATAAAGATGGAACAAGCCGCCATGTAAACTTCACTGAGCATCCCACCATGCACCTGTCCCACCCATCAGTCCCCACCCTGGTTTTCAGAACTCCCTGTTCTTCCCTCTCCTCTCTCAACCCATCTCTGCAATGATCAAATGATTAACAGCATATTATGCCTGGCAGTTAGCCATCTCTTTGTGTCACTGTTTCCTTCAAACTATGCCTCTATTTTTCCCTGTTTGGCAGATTGGAAAAATAGGATTATATAATATACCTTCTTTGGTTGGTCTGAAAAAAAATATTATTTTCTTTTAAACAAATTTGCTCACCTCTAAATCAAGTCCTGCCAGCAAAATGATAGAGGCTGGGTTATTCAATTACAAGTTTCAGACTGTCTTAATTTCCCTGACCTTTCATCTATACTTGTTAACTGTAGAATCGAAGTAGCAGATCTTAAAGAACACTTCAAGACTCTGAGAATCAGAGCAACATGCTTTCTCAGAACAAAGCTACCAGGGTCTTCTAGGAATGGTGGTGCATAGGTAAAGGCCCTGAGTCTTAAAATGCTAAAGTAAACGTAGCTTTATGACAGCTGTTGAACTGATTGGAATGTATGTGGAAATAGAAAGAACTATGCTTTATTGATTTATTATAGTGACTATATTTTGTTGAAATACTTCTTGGTACATTATCTTGAGTATATCCTAGATGATATTCATACATTATTCCAACCCCTGTACATAAGTTATCTTACTTCACACTTAAAGTTGTAAAATAGATATTGCTCTTCCTAGAAACATCAAAAAGGAGGAAGAAATATATAAGGCCTGCTTCTGCTACCTGTTCCATAGACTATAGTTTCAAATGTACAGGACTGTCACACGAAGAAGTATATTGCTAGTATAATAAATATTTTAATAGTGGCTTTAGTGAGTGACGTGTGGATTAAAAAATCAAATTACATTAGCTAAGTAGGAAGGGCTGTCTTATCAAAGACATTGGAGCTCAATGCCAACATTTTGTACTTTAGAATTTCTTTGTTTGCATGTTTAGGATCTTTAGGAATGGGAAGAGGAGATAAAGTTTTCTGTTATTAAACCAGATCTGTTGCAAAAATAAGTGTTATTTGGTCACAGGTCTGTGTGTTTCTAGTTCTTTGTATTGTCATTACTCAATAAAGCTGTATCTTAGATATTATTACTACTATTATTTAAACCACATATGCCGGTAATATTTCATCTTCTGCAGTCTGAATCATTTATGGAAGAGAGCTAATAGTCCTCACGAGGAAGCGATTTCACGCTGGGAAAGTGTTAATAGGTAAAAGTGTCCAATTTTCTGAAATCAGTATGATATCTTTATTATACCTTCCGTGCTCAATTGGGCCAAATTTGACACCTAAATTGCTATAATTTGGAGCTCTCTGATTTTATTATTAAATATAAGCCTAAAATTTTATGTATTTGCAAAGAAAAGATAACTTTCCTAATGTTTTTAATAATTAGTTATAATTATATGTGGCGCTGTGGTATTGTTAGTGTCGTTGGAGACCAAGAGATACAGGCAAACTTCTCAAAAGAAACAAAGCAAAGCCAAAGAGGGATCAGTTTGATAACAGCCTAGAGGTGGAGAGGTCAGGCTGTGCTCAGAGCAGTGGCAAAAGTAACTTTGTGGCAAGAACGTAAGACACAGGGAAGTGCTAGAGATAAAACTGGGAAGACAGGTTGGGTTCAAAATGTGGAAGTCTTTGAATGACAGGCTGAGGAAATTGTATTTTATTTTGATATCAGAGGTTAAAGCAGGGGAGTGATGTAATAGGAGCAGTTCTCAAACTCTGGAAGCAGAATATGAGACAGCAAGAAGACAAAGGCACTAAACATAGGGAAATTATTTAAGGAGCAATTACATACCAATAAATGTGTTAGAAATAGGATGTTCTAAAAATAAATGCCTCCAACTTTCATGTTGTTTCTACTACAAGGACCCAGGTCACTCATGATTTAGGATGTGGCATAATAGCAAACCTTCCCTCAAAGTAGTTAGGGATATTATAATATAGTCATGTATTGCCTAATGATGAGGATAATTCTGAGAAACGCATTCTTAGGGGATTTCATTGTTATGGGAACATCACAGACTGCACTTACGCAAACCTAGATGGTACAGCGTGCCCAGCTACAAACCTGTATGGCATGTTACTGTACTGAATACTGTAGGCAATTGTAACACAGTGGTATTTGTGTATCTGAGCATATTTAAACATAGAAAAAGTACAATATAAAAAAAAGCATAAAAGATAAAAAATGGTATACTTGTAGATGGCCCTTGCCATGAATAGAATTTGCAAGACTGGAAGTTGCTTTGGGTGAGTCAGTAAGTGGTGAGTGAATGTGAAGACCTAGGACATTCCTGTACACTGCTGTCGACCTTACGAACACCACACACTTAGGCCACACTAAATGTATAAAAAATATTTTTCTTTCTTCAATAATAAATTAACATTAGCTTACTGTAACATTTTTACTTTATATATTTTTAAATTTTTTTAACTTTTTGATTCTTTTGTAATAGCTTAAACACACATTGTACTGCTGTACAAAATTATCTTCTTTCTTTGTATCCTTCTATAAGCTTTTTTTATTAAATTTTTTTAGTTTTTAACAAATAAAGTTTAAAAAGTAAAACTAAGACACAAACACACACATTAGCCTAGGCCTACAGAGGATCAGCATCACTGATACTGCCATTTTCCACCTCCACATCTTGTCCCACTGGAAGGTCTTCAGGGGCAATAACATGCATGGAGCTGTCATCGCCTATGATAACAATGCCTTCTTGTGGAACACCTCCTCCAGGGCCTTCCTGAGGCTGTTTTACAGTAAACTTTGTTTTATAAGTAGAAGGAGTACACTCTAAAATCACAATAAAAAGTGTTGAATAGTGAATACAAAAACCAGTAACACAGTCATTCATTATCATTATCAAGTATTAATATTATGTACTGCACATAATTGTATGTGCTGTATTTTTATACAAAAATGGCATAGCAAATTCTTTGGTGAAATTCCTAATGATATATAAGCCTGGGAAGTGGTAATAATTGTGTTTCCACCCTTCTCATGCAATTACAAAAAGGACAAAAAGAAAATAAGTATGTGTTCAAGAGATTTGCAATTTTGTCATCAGTAGCTGAATATGCTAATAAATGTCCCTATGAGATCAATGTTTTATCATGGAGCCCTTGAAGATACAGCTGTTTTTCCTCCCTGCCAAATGAAGAAGTAAGCAGAGTGCTCTTATCAGGCACAGGCTGACAGCTAGGCTGCTCTTTATTGCCATAAAATAGGCAGGTGTTTTTTGACAGTGCAGTGTCATTGATAAACTCCAAATATCCTTCATAAGTTCACGCTAAAAGGTCATTTTTATTCATTTCTCTGCATGTTCAAAAAAGACAGATAGATAGAATTAGGATCTTTTCAACAATGTCAGAAATCCAGTGAAGACAAGCATCCCCTCTCTTAATGTCTGTACACCATGTCAGTGTGGTACACTTCAGTTTGAAATGAGCGGCAATAAACATACCACGGAGCAAGCAGAATGACAGTCAAAATGTGGCAAAATGCAGCATAACTCATTGTCAGCACACTCAGAATGCAGTAAAAAATGTGCAAAAAATATTTGAATGACTGTTTCAGTGTGTCTTTGAAAGTTCTTAGGGTCTTTTTTGTGATACAACAAAAGCAAAACTTAAACCAATGCATTTCATCGAATTCTTAACACAAACAGCCAACAGCTAGATTACCTTGATTTGCAGAGAACTGTCGCCTAACACTGTTTATTGCATGCTTTGTTCTTCGTTCACAGCCCTGTGGATCTGTATGCAGGCTCAAGAGATCAAATGGACTCCTGTTCCCACCAGGGTCCATACTTAAAGATCCAAGAATAAAGCCTGTATCACCAAAGACGGGGAGGTGAATATAGATTATTAGAAAATAAAGTGCTTTCACTCAGAGAGGAAATAGCTCAGATGGTTGTTAAGTGTGTCAGCTGTTTAGAGAGAACAATTAATCTGTTGGCTATTTTCTCTGGTATGTGACAGCCTTAATTCAAAGAAGGATAGCATCTATGGCTATACTCCAGAATTTGTACTGCATAGAAGACTTTTTTTTCCTAAAGCACTTTGATTAATAATCTTTTCACATCCAGAGGCAACTAGGTGGAGTGGAAAGAACATAGGCATTGAAAGCAAGCAAACAGGGTTAGAATTCTGGATATTCCACTTACTCCGTCTATGACCTTGGACAAGTCACTTGGTCTTTCTCAGCCTGAGTTTTCTTACCCAGAATTACAACTACCTCACAAAATCATTGTAAGACTATAACAGCAGATGATTATTAATATCATTATACTATTAATCTATTATTTGGCCTTCTGAACAAGTTATTAATAGTAAGGCTAGAAGGCTAGTATTATGGGTCTTTTTTTTCTGTGCATGTCATATATCAGTTCAAAGACAGAACCAGGAAAACAACTCAAGTCTCCCCACAGCTGGCTCTGGGTTCTTTCCACTATAACATTATGATAAGGTCACTGAAATGGCTGCAAAATGGATTATATTATAAGAAGTAGGCAGGTTTTCACTGAGTTACTCATGAGCTCATCAAGTCATCTTTTTCTTCATTGTGTCAAAACTTGTGATCTGTAGAGAGGAAGGAAAGCTTTCGGCCAAATATTAATGCTAATACTACCACTGATAATATCAAAGGTGAAGGAAACTGTGATCAGGAAGAGTGGAGAAGGTTACAAAAGTCTCAGCTGGCTAAAATAAATACCAGGCTAATGCTGGTAGGTGATGCAATCTGAAAATAATATTTCAGAAAATGTAAGTAAAAGAAGCATAACTTACATACATTTTGAGGACAGGGCAGCAGGTGTTTATGAAGATGCAAAAGAAAAATAAGAAAAAGATTGTTCTCAAGGTGCAGAAATAAAAGTGCTCATTGTGTTTTGCCAGAGACTGAGCTTCTTTTGAAAGTTCATTCCTTCAGTCCTAGAAGAGTGTTGTCTCTATTCATTGGAGGCACAATGCTTTGAAAACAACATTTGATACTCTATTAGTCACCAGTCTGGGTATTTCAAACACAGGGCATTTAACACAGGGGCATGGTTACCCAGTAATTAAGGAGTTGAGAAGCTAAACAGGGGTTGAAGAGGCAGCCCAAAGATTAGCAACAGCAAGAAGGCTGTCATCCCTATAGCTAGGGACACAACAGGAAAGGTGGCACAGCCAGACTCCAGAAGTCAAAGTCATCCAGCAAGGGCTAGAATCATAATGCGGTTTTCCCTAGTAGAAGCTGAGACCATGAAAGAAGGGGCTGACTTGTAGGGGTTAGAGCCACAGAAGAGTCGCAGCTGCTGCTGGAGACACCACTTGAGGTAGAATGGCAGGGAGGAGAGATATATCCTGACTTCTCCCTCACTGCCCCCCACCCAAATCTCCCTCCAGTGTCTCCCATTGGCCAAAGCCAGCCAGAAACCACATGACCCAGGAGACAAGGAAACATAGCCTGATCAGGTCTTCCCACTGCAATACAGAGCCTGTAAGTAGAAATTGAGGGATGGATTTGAGCAAATGACCAGCATGAATATCATGCTGAAATTGTCTGCAGCTGGTGTTGTCTTTTCTTGCTTTCATCTCTTTGGCTAATAAAACCAACAGATGTTTATATTTCTGGGTCAATATCTGTCAAAAATGTTTAAGTATTCCCTAATTTATGTCCCCATAATAACGTTCTATTAAAGTTCATATTCCATTGCTCTAATCGTCTGACCTGTTTGTTTTTCTTAGTGAACTCTGATCTTAAAGTTGGAAAACATCATCCTTGTCTCTTTGTGAGGGTCTAGCACAGTACCTGCCACTCAGCACACTTTATGAATGACTGAACAAACTTAAAGAGTTCAGTATACCTTTTGTGGCCGAACGCGGTGGCTCACACCTGTAATCCTAGCACTCTGGGAGGCCGAGGCGGGCAGATTGTTTGAGCTCAGGAGTTTGAAACCAGCCTGAGCAAGAGCAAGACCCCATCTCTACTAAAAATAGAAAGAAATTAATCAGACAACTAAAAATATATAGAAAAAATTGGCCAGGCATGGTGGCGCATGCCTGTAGTCCCAGCTACTCGGGAGGCTGAGGCAGAAGGATCGCTTGAGCCCAGGAGTTTGAGGTTGCTGTGAGCTAGGCTGACACCATGGCACTCTAGCCTGGGCAAAAGAGTGAGACACTGTCTCAAAAAAAAAAAAAAATTCAGTATACCTTTTGTTAAAGTTACTATGATAAAATTCAAGGATTTTTTTCCTAACATCTCTTAGTATGTTTAGAGGAGAAATTATGAATAAGTTGAGGTCATCCAAAGATGAAAGATCCAGGAAAATCTTAACATCCAAATTAAAATTCAAAGAATGTTTTATAGTAAATGAGAAAAGTGACTTTTTAAAAAAAAAAAAAAACAACAAAACCAAACTTATCTTTTCTCACAATCTCCCAAAGCACCAAGCATCTAGACTTTGCTACCATTCTGCTTTTGTTCTTAACTGTGTTTTCCATGTCTACATCTTCAAATGCATCACTGTCGAGGTGGGGGTGGGGAGTGAGAATAAAAATAATTGGCTCTGTTGGAAGGACTAGGACTATCCTCTTGGCACACAGGTCAACAATGGAGAGAGAGGAACTCTTTCTACTGATCCTTTTTCTCTCCTGGGCAGTGTGGCCACCAGCCATCCCTAATTAAACAAGCCACTCAGGAGATAAGCAAAGTGAGAATAAGAGAGATCGTGGTAAGCATTCTATACTATACAACGCTCTCTGAGCCCTGCTTCTGTATCTTTCTTGAGGTGTGCACGAAGAGAAGAAAGATCCAATGCGTAAAATGCTGCTTTTCCAACACTGGAAAAATTACTGCAATGGGCTCCAGGAGCCTTCCCTCCTGTCTTCCAGATTCCTGACTGCCCAGTTATGGTCACCTGTCCTTGGTGCACATTCATTCCATACATATTACCTGCTTTACTCTCTCAGCATTCTTATCACACGTGATATATTTACTTAATATTTGTCTTTCCCTACTAGAATGTAAGCTCTATGAGAACAAAGACATGATCTGTTTTGTTCATTTTGCAAAGATGTATTTAATAACTATTGTTAAATAAACACCTGCATTAAAGAGTACCATACTCTGGCTTCCAAGGTGAAATTTCAGTTTTTCCTTATTAGAAATTAGCAAAAATATTTATACAATTTGGTCTATTATGTACCTGCTTATCTAGTCTAGATCTCTTTTATTTAAGATGCAACATTCCACAATATTCTTACCCCTTGCTCTTCTTTATTGAAATATTACTTGGTCCATTTTGGACTCATTTCTGTTTGCACAAACTCATTAATTTTTGCATCTGCAAGTGTTTACATTTATTTTAAATACAGAAATAATTTGAGTTCTGTGGATGCATCAATATGCTGTTCTGGCTGTCTGCCTTGCTGGCTAACCACAAGCAGCTTCCATCCCTGGGTTGGTCCCCCCGCACTCTTGCTGTTCAGAGTACTCATGGTGCTATGTGCATGTTTTCTGCTGCAAACACTATTTCCCGCCTGATACTTTCTCTCTCTGTTTCTTGGAAGAAGAAGGTTATGTAGAGTTTTCTGTCAACCTCTCTTTCTTCAATCGTAGCAAAGCACGGTGCCATGACATTTCCTTGCAATCAAACATGTCTCCAAATTCACTGACAAAGAGAGGGGCTCCAGTATGAGTATCTCACATTGACTATTAGCAAATTTTATACAAATCATGAAAGTATCCCATAGTGAGTTTTAATATTCAGAATGACATTTTGATATAAACATAAACCTATAGAATTTACACTGATTTGCTTAGCACCACAATTAGTGATTCCACAAAAAAGGTCTTCACTGTATTTAAAACTTTTACACTATTAAATATTTACACAATGGGGCATTTTTAAACCATTAAGCTTTCCATTTAACTTATTTTTAAAATAAATGACATGAATGAAAAAAATTTCCAAAGGTGTGTGTATGTATATATATGAAAAATAGAATTTTCTTACATTATATGGGGAACTATTGCATACTATTAAATACTAATGGGTTATCAGAGTTCTATGCTAAAAAAATTAAACTTGTTTAAAGAAAGAATGAAAGAAATATTTTAACCAATATTAAAAGAATATCCCAATGAATATTCACATGTAAGCGCTAATTTTGCTCCTTTAATTAGACCTCAATTTTATGCATAAACAAACAGCAAAATATACTAAACAAGTAACATGAGCCTTTCCCCCCTTTGGTATACCAGTGACCTTAGAGAGGTCCCTGCTAAAAAGTTGTTCACATACAATATAGAAAACACATGTCATGCTGCTCAGACACTTGCCACTGAAAGGTACTGATGACTTTTACCATTTGAGTCCTGTCATCTGTTACAATGCTAGTCTTGAAGCAGAAATGCCTGTTCCACTGGCAAAGGCCCGTCCTGTGTTTGTGTGGCTGACAGTGCACTTGAAAGAGGACTGTACACTTTCTGGCAAGGTCAAAGAAGGCCTGCGCATGCGGTGGCCCGGGTTTCTGTTAGGCATAGATTTTCTGTTGCCTCCAAGTTAACCACAAGTTTCATTTTAATTTGAAAGACAGCAGACAGAAAGCAGGCACCCTGAACATTTCATTTTTGTAAAGGATGACAGCAGAAGCATTTGGGTTTCTGGGGAATCAGAGGTAGTAATCTCAACTTTTTGAACCCAATTATCTGTGTGCAGACCCAGCCCCGACAGCAGCAGGGACTTTGCTAGAGAAGCTCCTAGATGTCAGTAGAAGGTCATTCCTTGGAGGCATAGTCTCCAGGCCTGACTCTGTCTCTCCTGTAGGGTCCTGAATTTCCAGTAAGAAAGTCCTTTGCCTGATCCAGCAGGCATAGGCTCTACTGGCACAGAGACACCTGTGTGATATATTTGTCTTCTCAAGTTTTTGCTTCTAAGTTTCCCCTCTCTTTTTTGCTTCATGAAATGCTGCCTATTGGATCATTCTCAATTGCATTCAAATTTACTATAATATCTTCTGTACTACAAAAGGAATATAGAAAAAAGAAATTTTCTCTTGACTTCACACCTCCTTCAGCAAAGATGTCTTCTCTGTTCCCCTTCCTAACTAAAATTCTTGAAAGAACAGCCCTCACTTCTGAATGTTTTTTCAGAATCCACTCCAACCTGGCTGCCATCTCCCCACTTCACTGAAACTGCTCTGTGAAAAGTTGTACCACGTTGTTGAATTAAATGGAGACCCTGCTATTCTATCCCTCACAACTGGATGCAGTTACATACTCCATTCTCAAAAGCCTCCGCTCTCTGGGCTTCTGTGACCACATTCTTATGATTTTCTTTTAACTCCTTTAGCCTCTACTTTCTAAGCACTGGGCTTACTTCTCCCCTAGGCATGGCCTTGACCTGTTTCCTCTTTATCCTTTCACCCTAAGTGATCTCATCTATTCCCATGGCATTAAGTCCCATCTTTATGCAGAAGGTGCCAAGATTCCCATATCGAGATCACAAATACAATAGTCTAGGCAATGCAAAGTTGTTATTCCTAAAATAGAGCCCTTAACTTTATGTCTCTCAGATGGCAAGAGTTGTCTACTGCTTAGAACCAGTCAACAGCCTCCCATTGAACATAAAATCCACCCCTCGGTATGACCCAGCACCTGCCTCCCTCTCTGATTCACCTTGTATTCCTCTGTATCACCATTCCCCCAAAATAGTGAGCTCCTTTCAGCTCTTTGGACACATTGAGATTTTTCATGCTTCCAGCCTTTGCATAAGCTTTGCTCTCTTCCTTAGATAGCCTTTCCCTCCTGCACTTTCAATGACTTCTTCCTTCTCTTCCTCGTGGGCTGGGTGGAAATATCACCTGTTTAGAGAGGCCATCCCTGACTACAGACACTACTGTTTCATTGGAACCTGAGTTCCAACAGCTCACTTCCACTGCTTTTTGGTACGCAGCCTCTTTGAGAGTTGGAGCCCCATTTCTTATTATTAATACATACAGCCCCAGAAGTTACCCAATGTGCTCTTTACAGCCACTCTAGCCATTGTTTCCCTCCCTCTTTTTTTTCCTTCCCTCTCCCTACCTGAGTCTTTCTTACTGTCAAAATTTTCTATCCGAGCAAACATTTATCCTCAGAGTTATGGCTTCCTTCTTTTCTTTTTTTTCTTAAGGCTTTATCCCTGATTGTGTTATCAAACGTGCCCTCCCATGGAAGAGGAAAATGCTCATGAGAAGCAGAGCAGCACCTTCGGATTTGCAGGCCCTTCACGACACCCAGGAAAGCACGCTGTTAGGATTCCATTTACTTCAGCTCCTATTGTGCCACACAAAATGTCAAGAGATTTTTATAGAGTAAGTCATATCGTTTGCACTACTCTACTAGAGTTTTCCTGAACTGCTCAATGGGAGTATAACTCTCAGACATACTTTCTAAGTCCATCTACGAGGTTGGGGTAGGCTGGTGGAAGTGCCAAAAAACAACACCTGCTCACAAGCGTGGAACCAGCATGCTCCTCCCTGCCCAGACCCAAGGGCAGGGGACAGTCTAACAGTTTGAGCAGCATCACATATAAGAAGCAGACCGGCAGTTTGTGCAGACTGAAACAGGCGCCATGGTGAGAGCAATACCTTTGTGGTCATCGTGGAAAGATTTCAGTGGTCTGACATTGGATTTTGTCATGAAAAGAGGCATCAAAAATATATAGGCAATAATAGATTCATAAGTTTTATGTTCTTAATTGTGAATTTTATTAAATTCAGAAACCAATAATATTATCTTAAGTCTGAGTACACAAGCCATAGCTCAAGATCAGACAAATCAATGTGGAAAAGATTTAATTTATATCAACTGAAACAATGACAAACTTTTCAGACACATACATACCTGATACCTGTTCTTATCTATGGTAATATAGGAATGATTCCCATCGCCTCTAAAACGAAGCTTTTATACAATAGCCAAAGGAAAAAATGCTATACTTGCATCCAGATAAAAAGCTGCTGGTATATGAATTCTTTCATTTCACATGTTATTCCTATACCCTCACAAGTGATTTGCAATACCAGTTAGAACAGAGCAAAAATTCTACCAAGACTGACAACACACTGGAATTGCATATTGCATTAGATTTAATTAAGCCACCAAAATTTATTACAGGGCTACTTATATGCCATTTCTTAAGACCAGCTTTCCAGAGAAAATCCCATTTAATAGCAAAATTATTCTTTTGCTAAAAGAATGAGGACTCTTGTTTCAAAAGAGACACAGTGGTCAGAGTCATGTAATGAGCTTAGCCGCTTGTCTACCCAGCTGTTGTGAAGAAATTTCTCTCCCGTGCTCCCCCTGCCTCCCAGAGGAGCCAGCTTCAAGGCTTACTTCCTGCCACAGGGCAGCCACGTGGCCACGATGGCAGCAGCCTGCCACAGGGAACTGCACACAGTAGGCTCTAAGTCATATGGTTTCTGCCACCAAGTTACAGTAAACACTAGGAGTCGCACAGCAGCAAAGATACAATTTTAGAGATGTCATTCCAACCAGAGCCATATTAAGCTGTTGGATTCCAGGATGCTTGCAGTGAAATTGGTTGTCCTCTAAATGGTGTCATCTAAAAATGTAATTGCTTTGTTCTGGGTTCAGAAAGGCGTGGGAGGGAGAGCACGCGTTCCACCCCCTACTGCTGCCACAGACTCTAACTGCAAGTACAAGCGCTGGTAAAACAATAAAGTCGTCTTTTTTTAATCTCGATGCCAGATAGATTTTCTTTCCTTGGCTTGCAGACAAAATTCGCTTATTATAATTATCTTCGGAGCTGGCAGTGACCACCATCTAAAACTTTATAAACGTTCCAGTGAAGCCCTGCGGAGCTGCCGCTTACATCCAGCTGGGCAGGTGACTCGTCTGCACCACAGCGGTGCCGTCGCACTCACGGAGGCAAGCACACACGTGATGCATACCGCAGTGGGAAACTAGCATATTGCAAAGCACACACGAAATTCCCGTTTGACAAATGTCACGAAACCTAAGTTGACATTTTAAACCTAAAGAAAAAGAGTTTTGCACTAAATAGTGTGTAAAGAAGAGCACTGGGAAGTTACCCACATAAGAGCTATTTGCAATATATAATTATTCTAATGTACTATTAGCCGTGTGCAATTCATGTAAACTTAAATATTTATATTGCAAACCCTCTGGACATCTATAGAGCCATCTGTAACGACTTTACTCGGTGTTTCCAATAACATGTGTTTGCTCATTCTGCCTAAATTTATTCATGTTTCCCTCTTCTTTATTCTCTTTTTAAAAACCTTTATTAAGGAAACAGAATTTAATCATATGCCCAGATATGTTGAAAAGTGCATTGTTTTCAACAGGATAATTTTATGACACTAATTAATTTTAGATAGAGAATAGTATGGAACATCCTTGAATTCATTTATACACACAGTTTTTGCATTTAAGCCATTGAAAATGAGCAAATTTTGCATACCTCTTTCAAACTGTGGAGTTGCTCTGCATACAACATTAAACTATTGAAATCAAGGCTTTAAATATTTTTGTCTTAATTTAGGTTTTACCTACACACAAAGGTTTGAAATTAAACGGGGAAAAACTTATCAATTTTAAGTGTAAATGTATGATATTATATCACATACATCTTTTGATCTTCATATGGTGCTTTCTAGATGGTAGATCAGGAAACCTAATCTCAGGTAGGTTAAGTGACTTGTTCAAGGTCTCACACAACTAGTAACTGAAGGATCCTGGACCTACCCCAGTGTCTCAGCTATAGTTGGTTACAAGATTTTTTTTTCCTCAAAAGTGTACTGCATTAGCACTGGTTTGCCAACTATTTTTCAAACAGATTAAGATGTACAAACCATTTTAACACGCTGCCCACACAATCTTCTGGATTTTCTAACTGATGACCCAATAGGTGATATTGATGGACAAATACTGCAATGTAGATGTCTACGCTACGTAGTAAAGGGCAGAAGAGAGATGGAGAAAATGAAAAAGCATCACAGAGACTTATATTCCCGAGGGCAGAACCCTCGAGCCCTCAGGTGGGGGGTATAAAGGCAGGGCCCAAATTTGTATCAGCTGCAACACACATAGCAACCCGACTGTGCAGGCTGCAAGACAGCAGTGTCACAGCAGACATTGCAGTGAGCCACGGTCAAACAGAGCACACTGGACCAGACAAGCACCCCTCAAGCAGTCTCTGAGTAGCATGGAAAACATCAGGATTTTCTATGCCAATGACAGATCATGGATGTTGGCTTTGTGATTGATTTCAGTGAGGGGCTATTGTAGTAGGAGGCAGATAATGGTTTGTAGGACGAAGAAAGCAGTGGGAACTGCATGATTTCCAGGGATGAAGGACTGGCCACGCCCCAGGCCCAGATATGTCAACGTCCATCTTAGACATACCATATGCACAAATACTAGAACCAGATAGCCTCCCTGCCACCCTGAGGCTGTTTTTACAACCCAGAACTAATTCCAAGGAGAAGGAGAGGAGAGAAAATTCTGAACTGATAAAATATGCCACTAATGGCATGGTTTCTTTTGCCATCAGGCAAAACAGAACTACAAAATAGAGAATACAGTTGTTACAGATGAATTATGTTGCAGCAAGTATCCCCAAGTACATGGCCTGAAATTTTGTAACCTCTACACAAGGAAAAAAGTAGTAGTTAATTTCTTTTAAAAAAGGAAAATAGGGCATTTTCTCCTCTGAATTTTAAACCGAAGGTATTCCATGTCAAATACAAAGAATAAAAATTCTTGCTTCTTAAAGGAGCAATAACCCTTTAAGATCATCTTGTAAAACACACTCTTTCCACATCCCTTTCTTGTTGTTTGAGGAAACATCTAGGTTTCTAACTGACTTGCTTCCATATACCAGGTTTTATGCAGTATCTCATTTCAGACTTCTAAGACGTGAACTCTCTTGTTTTGCAAGCTTTCCATGCAGAAGATCAATGTTCTACGATTGGCACATGAAAGCAGGGAGAGATATTTGCCACCCCAATATTGCAACATGCCTCTCCTAGCCTTACAAAATAATATGCTTAAAAAAAACTCCTGAGTGGAGATGGAGGTTTCCATAGATAATATAATACAAAATATGACAGTGAAACATAAGTCACAGTTCTTTATTTTTTCCTGCCAAAATGTAAACTTTATAGATATTTTTATCAAGAGAAAACAAAATTTGGAGGCAACCCATGATTGCCATCTTGTGGAGAGGTCCGGCACTACCAAGTCAGAATATTTGTCCCTCAGGTGTTGGAAAACGCCTCTGGAGATTCCTCAGGCACTCCTCTATTATTTAATAATCTTTGCTGCAAATAAGCTCTGCCTTATGGCTGACCTAAATCCCTCGGGTTATCTCCCATAGATACGGTGGGAGCCGCATCATTTATTGAGCTGTAGTGCTTTACATACTCAGCCGAGTTATCAAACCATACCTGTGACTGTACTTTCCCAGGTTAAAAAGTTCGACATTATCTAACATTTCCACTATACTCTTATGTTCCAGCTCTTATTCAGTGTCCAAACTTCTTAAAACTTGGTCTGCCTGTGTTTGGGGGCAGGGGGGTTGGTCACTGCTGTGCTTGTTCATCCACCTCAGGTGCACTTTTTAAGGCATTTGGCTCATCTCTGAGGCTTTCTGCAGGGGAAATACTGGGTCTGAGGGTTCTGCTGCAGTGGCAACCACTCCTGCAGGGATGCCAAGAGTCCTAGAGGAGCCCCTACACTCCAGCATCTCTGGCCAGTTGCCAAGGGAAGCAAATCACAACATGGACACTCCAGAATCTCACACACACCAAGTTAAATCTACTAAATAAGTCCACCCAATAAACATATATTTAAAAAAATTTTAAACTTCCAAAATATTGGGCAATTTCTCCTTTTCTTGATAACTGCATTTTATAATCTTAAGTTTCCATTTCATGACAGAGCTGTGAAAGATGTTCTTTCTCTCTTACACACATCCTTCACAACTAGTCATTCAGCAAATCCTGTCATCTCTACTTGCAAAATGAATCAAATATGACCATTTATTTCTCACCACTCCCACCACCCAGATCGAAGTCCAAGCCAGCATCATTTCTTGCATTTTTGCAGCAGCCTTCTAGCTGATATCTGTGGTTCTACTCATGCCTCCCTGCAGCCCACTCTCAACACAGAAGCAGAGTGAGCCTGCTAAGGCACAAGGTAGATCGTGTTCCTCCCTCCCTTGCTGAAACTGCCCCCGCAAAAAACCTCTGTCACTCAGAATAAATGCCAACGTCTTTGCAATGACCTACAAGGCTTTCAGAAAATGTCTCCCATTTTCTCTCTACTCTCTCGTACTCTTTCCCGAGTTCACTCTGTCTCCGCCATATGGGCCTCCCTGCCACTCCTGTCCCATATCAAACCCGTTCTTTCCTCAGAACATTTGCTCTTGCTGCATGCTCCGTTCCCTCTGTCTGGAATGCTCTTTCCCAACGTCCTCGTGGCTCACCGCCTCATGGCCTTCAACTCTTTCCTCAAAAATCACCTTCTCAATGAGGCCTTCCCTGGACATCCTACATAAAATGCCATCCCTTCTCCCATTTAATACCTTTCTTGCTAGCTGTATTTTTATTCCTTAGCATTCATAACCTTCCAGCAAATATTTTGCTTCTTTTTCTTGTTTCATTGTCTCTACTAGTTTTCTACGCTATCATAACAAATTACCGCAAACTTAGCAGCTGAAAACAAGATAATTTTTTTATCTCACGGTTCTGTAGCTCGGAAGTCCAGTGGTCCTGGTTTGTTTTCTTTGCTCCCCGTCTCAGGAGGCTGAAATCAAGACGTTGGTAAGCTGGGCTTTTATCAGGAGACTCGAAGGAGATTCCGCTTCCAAACTTACTCAAGTTGTTGGCCAAATTCAGTTCCACGTGATTGTAAGACTGAGGCTTTCGATTCCCTTCTGCTTGTCAGTTGGAGACTTTCTCAACTTCTAAAAGCTGCCTTCATTCCTTGGCTCACGGCCTCCTTCCTTTGCATTCAAAGCCATTGAGGCAAAATCTACCCTTCATCACACTTTGAACCTCTTTGACTTCCCCTTCGGCTTCGTCTTTTCTACTTTCCTCTTCTGCCGCCTCTCTTTGACTCCAGCTGCCAAGAGTTCTCTGCTTCTTGGGGCTCAAGTGATTAGATTGGGCCCACCTGGAAAATCCAGGCTTCTCTCGCTATGCTGAGGTCCTTGACTTTAATTACACCTGCAAAGTCCCTTCACAGCAGGATATAGTTTAGTGTTTGATTGAATAACCAGGGGGCGGGAATCTTGAAGACCTTCTTCAGAATTCTGCATTGTCAGAATAATTCCCATGTTGTCAGACTACCCCAGTAGAATATAAATCCCATCAGGGCAGAAATATTTCAGTTTTGTGCAGTCCTGCATCTGCAGAACCTAAAAACAGTGCCTGGGACAAAATAGACAAACAATAATTATTAATAAATGTTGGACAAATCCAAAGTTTCTTAATATGAAGACAGGAACTCTGCAAAACGATGTGCAAAAAATTGTGTATTGTGCAGACATGAGCACTTTTTTCCCATAGTTTCCATCAAATTCTTCAAATGACTATAGCCCCAGTTTGCCTGAGGTAAACATTTTGTCTCTTCTCTCAGCATAATTATTCATCAGACCCCACTTACCCTCTCAAAGTGTGTAGGTTTGTAAGATAAGTTATATAATTATCCTAGATTCTCAAAGGTATCCATGGTCCAACAAAAGTTAAAACTCCTCTGACCTCTTCAAGCTTTTATGCAGGACTGAATTTAAATGTATGCAAACAGATATTTATCTTTTTTAAATAAAATATACATCTTCTCTCTTAAAAACATATTTGGAAGACTTTTACAATTAAGATAAATACCAGGAAGTGTACCCTAACCCTCAGAAGCAACCAGTTAACTATCTCACCAAAATACCATGCCACCTCGAATTATAGATATGAGAAATGACAGTGGGTATGGAAACAAATATGCAACACTGAGAATTTGGCCACACCACCTTAGGTGTGATACTGTGTCCCATCTGTTCAGTGAGATAACACAGCGCCTTGTGCACCCTAATATTCCTTAGAAAAAATTGCACTAGAGAATTCTTGGTTTAGAAGATATTTATAATAATAAGATCACAATCATTTTTTCAAGGCTTAGTTATATAATATGACTGATAAGGAAAATACAAAATATTTTATAACTACGGTGTGAAGCTCAACACAAGGAAAATACTTCAGTCATCTAAAATACTTCCTTTATTTCTAATACAGTTAAGTATTACAGAAGATTAATTTGATTAGGACATCTGATGAGTATTTCTTTTTCTTGTCTTCACTTTCTGCTTTTATAAAAATTTTGTGTTTTATTCACTTTCTCTTAGAGCAAAGAATTTGATTATGGTCTCACTGCCTGATCACTAACACCATCTGCAAATTTAAGGGCAAAAGATAGCCTCTGTTGAAAAAAATTGACTACCTGTCTAAATGATTAAGGACTAAAGGGACTCTGTATGGCTTTATAAATCTGCCTCCTTGCCCCCACCCTGAAAAAAAAAGCTTCATTTAGAGACTGAATTTTTTTTCATTTCTATTAAATGCAAACAGTTCCTAATCAGCCACTCAAAGCAAGGAATCTGTGTGTATATTATGTTTTACCTGTAAAATATGTATCTGCTGAAAATATAAATTCATTTCAAGTTACATTAACAGGGCAAGACATTTTAGAAAGAATTTAGAATGAAACAAACATGCCCCTCACCTCAAGCATATGATTGCTACAAGATACCCTTTTTCTCTTCACCCTATTGCCTATCTTATATGGTCATTTTTACCAATCTTTACCTGTAGACATCCTTTTTCCTTTCATATCAGAATCAGTCCATGTTCTATCTGCATTAGGGACCCAGGATGATCAAGTGCCCATTTTCAGTTTTCTAATGATGTACCTAAATGCCTCTAGCTATAACTGATTAATCCCTAGGATTGAGAAGGCAAACCATTTTTGGGGGGGAAAAAAAAAGAAATCTCTCACAGTGTGAATTTCATGCTATAGGATCCTAAATCAGTTAAACCCAAATGTGGTCAAGACAGCTTTGCTGTATTTAGTACCAGGTCTAGAGGTCTCTGAAGGTGACCTGAAGCAACTTTAAAACACGAAGGAACTGACAGAATAATTCAGAAGGTTTTTATCTGTGCCTCAGTACATCTTTTTCAAAAGCAAGTATTGAATGAATAATAGCATGGACCAGTAGAAGCACATCACTGTCAGTTTGGTAAACTGTGGGTGGTGTCTCTGCTGCAAGATGAATAAACTCATCAGAAATGCATACCCCAAACCTGGCCCAACCCAATTTTCCTCTTCTCTCCTTTTCTCTTCCCCACACCACCTTTTTAAAAATCCCGGTAATATACACATAACATAAAATTTACCATCTTAACTATTTTAAGTGTACAGTTACATGATATTAGGTACATTCACATCACCGTGCTGTCATCACCACCATCCATCCACAGAAGTCATTTTGTCTTGCAAAACTAAAACCCTGTACCCATTAAACAATTGCTCTCATTCCACTCCCTACCCATACTTATCTCATATCTTTTTAAATTAATTTATTTATTAAAAACCTCTGATTGTTCCTTAAATTGGGGAGGAGGGTTGGTGAATAAAAACATATCTCTAGTGTTTATATGTTTTCCTATTGAAAATGGACCTTTAAAATAAGCTCACTCTACCAGAATGTATGATCATATCAGTCAGAACTATTTTATTTGCTAATGGCAGAACCACAGCTTGAATTGTTAGGGAGAAAGAATGGCGGGGGGCGGGGGGGTAGGGAATGATGCCAACTAAAAAAAGGTTTTCATAATTCATAGAACTATAGAACTGTAGAAAGGGCAGGAATACATTTGAGGCTTGGAAACAACAAAATAATTTAAATATCTTTAAGACAGTATTGGTAAGAAACTCTCTGCCATTTCTAGTTTCTGCTTCTCTTGTTTTTTTCCCTCTAGTGGATCTCAGCGGGGAGATAGGGGTCTTCAGGGAACATTCGGCAACGTCTGGAGACATTTTTGGTTGTCAAAACTGGGGAATGCTATTGAAATATAACGAGCAGAGGCCATGAATGCTGCTAAATATCCCACAATGCACAGGACAGCCCCCCACAATGAAGAATTTTCTAAGTATCGATAGCACAAAAGTTGAGAACCCCTGACCTACTCCATACCTGCTCCTTCCATATACTCAGTAACATGAAACCTTCAGTTTCCAAGCCAGTCATCCAATAGCCTTACCATCAGAAAAGGACTGAAATGTTCCTCCCTAGTTTGAATTTTTAAAACTCTTCAAGAAGGAATCTACTTAGCTTTACTTGACTCAATTATCAACTGACCACAGCTGTGAAGGTAGTGGGCATAGGGCCAGGGATAGCCTCTAGGGGCCCTTCCTTGGACAGATGCCACTCTCAGAGAAGGGACGTTGCAATAGGCAGACATTCCAAATAGTGTGTACCACAAAATAGAACCTCCCTAATGACTACACTTTTTTTTTAAAAAAGTCTTAGTGCTTGCTCTTTCTGTAGCAAATTCTCCAAAATGAAAAAATCTATAACCAGAGGAGTTACTGTACTTAGGTGCTTTTTGTAGCCAGCTAAAGTGTTTAATCATCTAGTTATAAGCTGAAATCATTAGCCTAAAACATAAATTAATTCAAGTAATGAGATATGCAAAACAGAGGGAGAAAGCATAGATATTTATAAGGCTGACTTTTGAAATTGGCAAAAATAATGAATCTTTATGTCGGCAGTGATAAAGTTGAACTCCTCTCCTCTCAGTATCTCCATCTTCTGCTAGATTGCTTGCAGATCCACTGAAATTAGATGTCAGTGTAAATTATAGTGCAGGCTGACTTACTAGCCAAGGCTATGAAGGGTAGACACATAAAAACAAGGTGCTATTGAATGTAATTGCTTCTGATCTTAAAATTCTTAAATGACAAAATTGGTGCTGATGTGGTATTTGCACCAGATAGTCCCTTTAATTGACACTGACTCACTTGGGGACTTTTTTTTTTTTCTGAGTGGTTTTATTATTTTTTCTTCCTAATTCTTAAGTTTTAGAACGGGAAAGTCAGCAACTTATAACTCGGGTCGATCGGAGAGGAGAATGACAGCGTGTGATTGTAGGTAGAGGAGAGGAACTGGAGATCATCAAACTTCTCACGGGGTAAAGTCTGGAGTGAGAAAATGAATCTGGGTAAAGAGCATTTTGAGATAACACTTGGAAAGAAGTTGGCAATTTCTTGAAGCTTGCTAAATTAGGAAGAAAGCCCCATTTGCAAACATTTCCATTCTTGTCTATTTCAATAAGGAGAAAAATGAAAAAGCATGACCCACAGGGCTCCTGGAGAAAGGAGATGCATGGTTCTGTCTGCTCATTTAAATACTTAACAAGCCACAGGGAAAAAAGAAGACATCCCATTCCACTGCCCATAACATATGTCAGCAAGTCATAAAAATAAATCATACCACGGACGGCTTGTGAACATTGCTCAGCCTCCTGCGAGACATTAGCACTTGTTCTTGAGCCAAAAAAGCAAACAGTCCAACTGTCTATCTAATATTTGATCTTCCCTTGCCATGAGAAACTGTTTCCAGAAAACAAAGAAGATAATTAGTTAATTCTTAGCCTGCCTTTATGACAAAAGTATAATGTTCTAAGTAATAATTTTATCTTACCGAACTTCTTTGAATTAAAGGAGAATATCCCAGTAATATTTTTAGGTTTAGCAAAACTATAATTTCTGAAAGAAAAGATAAGCTGCCTTTATTCTTTATATGAATCAAATTAATAAATATTGCCTAAAGATGAAGGTCTCTGAATACCTAATATTGAATATTGGGCTATTCTTTGCATGAAAAAAAAAGAGTGAATACGATTTTTTTCCTGCCCTGTTGTGCTTAAATATGACTAAAACTGCAGAGCAATATGTTTTAAAATATTTCCAAAAATCTATCTAACTGCTATTTGGGGAAATATTTGTTTAGACTTGAATGTAGTATCAAAAGTACAAAATGAGTCCTGTATAAGAAATTGAAAACTTCTCAGCAGTTATTTTCTCCTGAGTCCTCTTGATTCTGTAGCTCAACTACCAGGGCTTCTGTGTCTGTTCCCACCCAAAATCTGAGTAGTGCCAGGTGATCAGTGAATGGTGCTCATGACTCATTTCACTGGCTCTCTCCAGACTGACGAGTAGTAGAAGTGAGAGGAGTGAAAATGAGGTAGGCAGGGGTAAAAGCACAGTTAAACATTGTAAAAATATTCAGTACTGTTTGGATCTAGGGCTCACCCATTGCTGCCTGACACGCAGCACCCTAATCACCACCCCACCCCATGCCCACCCACCCCCAATACATTGGACCATCCCCAGGAAAGTTTCCATATGTTTAGAAATGAGCCTTCCTGACCCACTGGGGCATCTGACTTTTTCTCCTCCCCTGCTCCCACTTTCTTTGGTGATATTTGCTTCTGTGGTCTATGTGGCTCAGCCTGGTGCCTAACATTCTTGGAACAGAGAACACTCCACAGCA
>RJWJ010003989.1:0-38757 GCA_004363605.1 Indri indri
AAAAAAAAAAAACAAAAAACAAGGCATGCAAAGAAGAAAAAAAATATGACACATAGCCAGGAGAAAAAGCTATTAATAGAAACAGACCCATAAATGAAAGAGATGACAGATTCAGTAGACAGAGATTTGAAAGCAGATATTTTAAATTGAATGTAAAAAAAAAAAAACCTGAACATATAAGGAGACGATATAGAATATATAAGACCCACATAAGATCTCTAGAAATAAATAAATACAAGAAATGAAAAATACATTGAATGGAATTAGCAACAGATGAGACACTACAAAAGAAATATCAGAGAACTAATAAAATAGCAATAGAATTTACTCAAAATGAAGCACAGGCAAAAAAAAAGGGGGGGGGGCAGGGAAAGAATAAACAGAGCCTAAGTGAGCTATGGCGCCACATCAAGCGGGATAACGTTTGTGCAACTGGAGTCCCAAGTGACAAGGGAGAAAAATATCTACAACATATAACAGCTAAAATTTCTCCAAATTTCATGACAACTCTAAATGAACCAGATCCACAAAGCTCAACACCAAGCAGATGAAACACAGAGAAAACCACACAAAGGGACACTGTAATCAAAACACTGACAAATGATGATAAAGAGTATCTTAAAAGCAGTCACAAAAAAAGAGATTTGTTCTTTCAGAGCAGAATTCAGTAAACTATAGGACAGGTACTAGCCACCTGATTTTATAAATAAAGTTTCAGTGGAACACAATCATGCTCATTCATTTACATATTGTCTACTGCTGCTTTCATACTACTGCCAAAAGTTGAGTAGCTGCAACAAAGACCATGTGGTCCATAGCCTACAGTATTTACTATTTGCCCCTTAAAGAAAAAGTTTATAGACTCCTGCTACAGAGGAACAAAAGTAAGAATGATTGAAGATGGGCTGGTCAGAAACCATGGAGGCCAGAAGACAATGGAAAGGCATCTTTCAAGTACTGAAAGAAAAACAACTATTAACCTTGAATTTTAGGGAATATATACCAAGTGAAAATCCAAAAGGTATGTTAAAACTACATCCATATTATGGGATATCAAAAGAAAAATCACCAACATACCAATAATGAATAATGCTTGTATCCAATTGTCCAATTATTCCTAAATGGGTAAATAATTTTTAAAAAATTTTTAATTACTGTAATGGGCTTTTGTTACTTTGCTGTTTAAACAGAAGGTAAACTCCAACTCCTTGTTTTTAGGGAGAATTTCTATAACTTCTTTAATGTGGGTCTCCCAAGAGAATAATCACATGCTTTCAAGTGTTAAAGTCTGAGGACTGGCATCTTCTCTTTTGAGATATATAATCTGAAGAACAAATTATTAAGCCTCCCACTGTGCTTAAATGAAATCATTCTTAGGAGAAAAAAGTTAATTTCAGTCAAATTCATTTTTTGGAACACTATTTGCTTTTATCAAAGATCATAAACTAAATTCTTTTAAATTCTTTTACTAAATTATGTAAAGTTTGACAAAGTATTTTTAACAGAAGTAGTCACTTTTAGAAATGATAATCAACATAAAAACGTTGAACATAATTGTACAAAAAACCAAATCTTATAATTATTTTTCCCATACTCTACTTATAATGATCTTTCCCATGGATAAAGGCCTCTATGTGGTTTAGTCAATCACAGTGCTCTGAAACAGATCTTTTCTACTTCTATACTAGATGAAGACAGCAGGGTAAGGTTTATAGTCTATAACAATTATTATTTTACTTTATTTTTGGCCAAAACAGCTAACTAAGATGTGAAAGTAGTAAAATAAGAAGCGTGACAGCTCTAAAAATTAATTGTTGAAATGTCAATTAAATCTACTACTGTATCACGGGCTTTAACAATTTTAGTTATAGTAGATAGAGCTATTTAGCAGGAGGAAAATTTTAATTATTGCCTAACTTGTCCATTTATAATTATTACATCTCTCTCTAGCAATGTTACAGACTGAATAACACTACCTAAAAGTATACACGTTTAGTTATTTCACAAGATTAAAATGTCTATTAGCACATTTTAAACTAGAAACCCCTTAATTAATCAAAATTAGGTAACATGGATACTATTCTGTTTTCACAAGGTATTAACCTTGGCTATAGAACTGGTAAATAAAAAGGACAAACAAAATCAAACAATTATTAGGCACCGATAAATACATCTGAGTGTACATTAAAGTAAAATAAATAATCTTTAAAAGAAAAATCTGTGCTTGTCTAAAAATGATCAGAAATTATAATCTGAGAAAATTAAAACAATAATACACAAATTACACACTAAACATGACTGGTGCAATAAAATGAAAGTTAATCCTCAATGTTAAAAATGTGTAACTAAAGATATTGATTCCTTTAATGTAAAAAATAACTTTTCTGACATGTGTATACCAGTTCACACTGAATAATAAGTTTTAAAGTGAATGATAATCTCAACTCTTATTGGGAAGCACATTAAGGTGATTTCAGGTCAATTTAGATGACAGAGTAAATAACTCCTGGTTACACTATTTCGATCAGTTGCAAGTCAGTATCTAACTATATTGCCAAGTATATAGCATGCAGCTGAAGGGAACTATGTTTTAATATGTCTCTATCTAAACAGTCAACTTCTGCATCTATATAAGAAGAGATCCCCTGGGGCTTTATTTTCTTCTTTGTCTACTAGTATTCTAGTACTGTTTTTGGTGGCTCCCTGGGTTTGACTGATGACAAGTTTATTAAGATGGGCATATAAAAATGACAGTCATTTGATAAAAGCAACAGAGTATTTTCTTCAATTCCTTTTCTTTTTTTAAAACTAGTATGTTAATTTACCTTATTACACTGTAAATTAAACTCTTCCCACTAGAAGCACAGGCTGCACTGAGCATGAGTGATATGATTCTGTTTTCTTCACTATATAATGCACTTTTCCTTCCCTGTACAGTTTCTCTACCTTAAAAGTAGGTACAAGTATGTAGCTAGTGACCTAACTAAGGAGCATCACTTTTCCATTTCTTTTCCATTTCTTGAAGCTGGAAAAGGGTCCACTTTCTCACTTCCAGTACTGTTTACTTGAACCCCTAGAAAGTCATTTATTAAAAACCAATAATCCTCTACCAAAGCACATTTATGCCCCTAATATTATGGTCTATACTTCACCCTTAAAACAAATACAGTCAGGAAACCTAAGAATACATCAGAATGAAATACAGAAAAAGAAAACATTCTTCATATTTGGCATATTTATGAAATTACAATGAATTTTAAAAGATCAAAACTCAATGTAGAACTGCCATTATGACTCAATCATGGTATCTGCTAATAAAATGAAAATCTATTATAAAGTATATGTTAACAACTCTTTACTATTTATAAAAAAATATTTTAAAAGAAGAAAAAAATTTCTAATATATTCTTTGTGAAGAAGCACCAAAAACTTTTCTGAAAGCCTTTTGTCTTGGTAACTGTGATGAAGAAGCTGTAACACAAAGGCAGTAAAGTTAATTATTACCAAGTATCTTAATATTCAAAGCAACACAAAGAGTCAAATGTCTAATATTCATTAGGGATATCTGCTTTCTAAATGTGATGAACTCTAAATTACTTTGACTTGTGAAAGAAATGCGTATTTGTCTAGTTGTTTTTAATTACTGACTGCTTGAGCTGTGTATAGCTAATTCTCAAGTATTCCAGGTCCACTTATAAGTTAATGATCATTAAGGCTCTTTGACATTCATTTTTTCTTACAACTTTGGACATTCCACTATTTATTAGGCTGCTCACAATAGTGGAGAACAGATAAAAAATTAATACAGGCAATCTTCAAACAGCAAGTGAGTTATATTCTAAACATTCTCCTTAGCATCAATTGTACAGAAATAAAAAAATAATGTCCTTAAAGATCATGTTATAAATAGAGGCTAGATTATCTGGATCATTCACAAAAGCTTATTAAATCCTTAAGGTTGCTGAACTATCTGACCTAAATATGGAACACTTCAGAATAGGTAACCACATAGCAAAAACTTTTCTCTCTTTTCAAGTGAGTCATATGTAGGTAAAATTTTAAATAACCAAAGCTAATTTAAAGCACCCTCCCCTATCACTTTTTGTAACCATATCCTTTCAGCTCTCTACTTTCTCAAATCCTCACTGGAGAGCCAAGTGCAACTGGGGTGGAGAAGGAAATCAGAAACAAAATTTTGAAGAGGATGACTCTCTTTAGGCCAGTTTATAAAGAGATGGATACTCATCTGGTCAAGAATATTGAACTCAGTCTGTTGATATTTATTCTTCCAAAATATGCTTTCAGTTAACCAGAACATACATTACATCTGTTGACACCTCATTCATAAAATTTTCTGGGAACAAAATTCTTTGTAAGAAATTTCAAATGTTTGTAAGGAGAATGAATGGCACAGTAGGTAAGAGGATGGACTTTGGAGTCAAACAAACCTAGAATCAAATTCTGGCTTTACCATTTATGAGATGGAAGACCACAGGCAAATTATTTAAACTATTCTGAACTTCAGTTTATTCACGTGCAAAGTGGAAATGATAACTTCTTCTATGGTACTAGTTATTTTCTGATGACGATTATGATCAATTGTGAAATATGATGTTTTGTACCTGTTCACAGTTGCACAACAAAAATGGAAAAGAGCAGATGCCTCCTCATCAACATCAACTACTACTCTCATTTTTAAAATCTTTATAAATTGGGTGAAAACAAGTATCTGTTTTTGCTTTGGAATATCTATGACTAGTAATGCTCACACTTTTCATTTTTATCATAAAAATTTAATATATCAGAAAGTCATATAATGATAAATTTATAGATGGGCCAAAAATTTTCAAACTTACATAAAGTTGATGAAAAATCATTATTGAAATATTGATCATATTTTCAAACAGCTTTCCACTTTCATTTATTTCTTGAGAAGTGACATTCTTAGATGTGATTGTCATAAGTTAGAATATGAAAGCTGAAGTTAATTTATATTAATTTAAAAACATATCCCAGCTGATGTAGAAGATTAACACATGACCTTCAAGAAGTTTAATTTTCATTACTTGCCTTGTACTTGGAATAAAAATAAATGAACAATACATTACTTTTCACTAGACATCAGTTTTAAAGTTGCTATGGTCAGGGAAAGCTCTATAAGATTTTGAAGCAATCTAAGTGAGTTTCTAGGCAGAGACAGTGATATGGATTCAGTACCCTTTTGATGAGTTTCCAGATATCAATAATTCAATAGGCACATTTTTTTAAAAAGGTGTCAGAGATTTTCTACTTGATAGATATTTCAGTCAATCTTTAGTAAAGTTTAGCTATATTGGGATAAGCATTACTGCAATTTTAAAAAACCATTAAAATGCCAAAATAGCTGTAGTAGAACAAAATGAAGAGTAACAATAAACAAGGACAGAAAACTAAAAAATTACCCCAATATATGTCTATAATGACAGGAGCTAGAATTGCAGAGCCCAAGACAACTTTTCAAAATGTAGAAAAGTGAGAAGAGATTCTCCATTACACATATTTTGAAACATCACAATTATAATAATGAGGCTAAATTATACAAATAACAGGTTCGATGGACAGACACTGCAAATAACCACCTGCAATGGTCCTCATCCTGATGTGGTACTGTCCTCCACAGGAGGGGAGGAGTTCAGAAAAACTGAAGGCATTTTTTGGTGTCACGATGACTGAGGAATGCTACTGGCAACCAGTATTTGGAAGGGCCAGAGATACCAAACATCCTGAGATGCACTGCCCAGTACTGCACAATAATAGAACTAGAACTGTCCCACCCAAATACCAAGAATGCCCCCAAAGAGAGACAATGAACACACCAGGATACTATATGAACTGGTTATACTGGAAAAAATTATGTCTAAGATTAAAAAGGAATAACAAAGAACAGATGAAACAAGACTTTGCAAGATAATCTATGTTTTAAGTGAAGGCCTAGCAAGAGACTCCACTATTTCTCTCCAGGAAACTCAATCTGTAATGGATACATAGCTCTAGACTTTGTGCAGCTTGTATGCATAAAAGAGAATAGTAAGGTTACACTCTACCACGATCATGTACAGTGTGCAGAGATGCATTAAGAAATAGAAATCTTGTAACCTACTAATCTCATCAAAATATTAAAGGTTTTTGTAAGAGGCCTTGTAACTGAAATAGGGGATCTAGAGAAAGCCTGGAATATGGATAAGAACACAGTGGGCGGGGCGGGGGGGGTGGTAGGGGAGTAGATAATATTTCTTAGCCAAGGCAAACTATTCATTGGTATATAACAGTTGAGTAAGTTGAAGTTTTTAAAGCATATGTGGGTTTGTGGCTTTGTTTACATAGGCCCTTTGCTTCAGTGGAGGGACCTGAATTAATGAAGATAAAATTGTTTCATGATGTTTAGTCCCAGAATTGAATCTCTCACACATCTTAAACCCGAGGTAAGCATCTACAAAAAGGTCTGTAATCCAGTTGTTGAAATCATGCGTGCGTGTACGTGTGTATGTGTGTATGCTTGCTTATTTTAGGAACAGGCTTGGATAATAAATTTATTTTCATAAATAGAAAATAATCATCAAAACCAAGAACAGAGAGACTGCTGAGAGGTTTAAATTGAGTACTTTGTATTTACTGAGTTCATACCATGCCTTGTTGCTTTCATAGCATAATGTAGTCACCATATTTATGTTGCAAATTTTTGTTAAATAGTCAATTGTTTCATTATGTAACTCTGTAACTATTCTTTGAGTTGAGCCACAAAATATACTCTGATAATATATCTTTTCTTGTACAACTTTTGTTCCTGAAATTAATAGTTACTTCATTACGCTGTTGACTTAATTTTCTATGTGGCTATAACTAAATCTACTTCTGAGTTTAAAACTTCTCTTTGCATGGTCAAACACATCAAATAATTTATCATCATTCCACTCATCACAGACATCTATCTTGAAGCTCTCTCCATTGTCCTGCTCCAATCTGTACTCTTTATCCTTTAAACTTCTACACAGCTGTCATCCCAAAACTCACTTCACCATCAACCTGGAAATTCCACTAGCATCTCACCTTGATAGAACAATCTCTCGTGTCCTGGATGAAATCTTTGCAGGTTTTTTGGTTTACTCTTTCCTTTAATGAATCATATCTCAAGTAACTTCTTGAGAAAGAATGAATAGGGAAAAGACGGCTATTGAGACTTGGAATGTCTTCCACATCATGATACTTAAAGGATAATTTGGCACTGAATAGAACCTTAAATTGGAAATTATTTTCTCACATCGTTTTGAAGACATCTTTCCACTGCTTTCTTGTTTGAAGTGTTGCTATGGAGAAGTCTGATGACATTCCAATTCTTATTCTTTTGGTTGTGGGCTTTGGTCTTTTTTGTTTTTATTCTTGAAGTTTTTAGAATTTTCTATGTTTACTGTTCTAAAAATTTCAAAATTATGTTCCTTGGTATCTGGTATATTTGCTACTCATTGTTCACTTAATCAACATTCAGTTCTGGAAAAGTTTTCTTGTTTTATTTCTTTAATATATTCTCTCCTCCATTTTCTCTGTCCTTTTTCTAGTAACTTTTATTAGTCAGATGTTGGACCTCATCAGTTACTGTCTAAAACTGGGAAATGTCTGAAATTTTACCCTATTTCCGAGCTCACAAGCTGGCCTAGCACAGTTTCATGGATACTGGCAGAAGACATGAGACTCTTGGGTCAAAGACAAAGAACCTTATTACTCAAGGTAACATGAGCTTCATATTTGTGCCAATTCCCCTTGCATCCCAAGTCCCATGGCAGTAATGCAGTGGTGGGCCCAGGTAGATGCTATGTACACAGTAGGTTTAAATAACAGACAAGGAATCCCAAGATTAGAAAACCCCAAACTTTTTTATAAGAGGTTGCAACAAACTTGTCCAACTTTGCTCTGGAGAGAGAGATTATCTTCATTATATTGGAGAGCACCCAAGTCTACCCTTTACCCCAGACAGAGTCACTATCTCTATCTTTGAAGTCTGTTCACTATACAAACACCTTTGACAAGATAATCCAGAACAAAAGGCTCTTAGTGCCTCTGCTCACAAGATGTAAAGAAATGTGACAGACTCATGAAGAATTATCTACCAACGATTACTCCTCTAATTTTCTTAACCTTTTCCTCCAATTTCCCTTCTGTTTATCTTTCTGTTCTGTCTTGTTGAGGAGGAATTTCCTCAACTTTGCCTTCAAATCCTTCTTCTATTGAAATTGTTATTTCTACTCATTGTTTTAATTTCCAAGAGCTTTTGCTTGTGTTCTGAATATTCTTTGTTGTAAGCATCCTGTTTCATAAATAAAATACCTTCTCATTTCTTTCTGAGGTTATTATTGTTGTTGTTACTGTTGTTATTTTTGTTTTCTGTTTCTCCCATTGTCTGTGTTTGCTAAGTCCCCTTTTTCCATTTGTTATTTTGATCTTTGCCTTTCATAAAGAATATATTCCCCAAAAGTCTGATGATTCTTGGTTGTATCTTCATAGTTAAGAGTGAGGCAATAAAAAGCTGATCATAAGCTCTTTATACATTAACTGTACTTATCAACCAGTGGACTTACAAGTGGGGTAAACAGACTGGGACATGGCTATGAAACTGGGGCGTTGCAAATTTCAAAATTTACGTAATTTTTATATTATAATGGAAATTTCAGGGAGGAATTGCCCAGTCTTCTGCCTAATAAAATATAACCTGAATGCCAGTGTTCTGAGAGCTAAATAGGAGGAGGACACTTGGGAGGACAAGAGGGAGCTCTACTTTGGACCCAATGTCTGAAGTGCCTAGTACCTACCCTTCCAAGGTTCTGCAGTACAAACTGTCTTTTTCTTGCAGGGCTCTCCCATGATGGAAGGTAGGGCTCAGCTTTTCCACTCTGCTAAATTGGTTACCGTTTGTCCAATGGTAACTTTTTCTTCTTCCAAATTTCGTTGCTGCTCTCATTCACTATTTCTCCTTTTCTATTTTCTTTGTCTTTTAGGGTTTATATATTTTATGTCTTTATTCTCATTTTAGTAGAGTTGTTAGAAAGGAAAAGAATTAACTGTGTCTTCAGTGTCTCATGTTTAACTAGTTTATAAATGTATTTACATATTTTGGAATAAATTATCAAAATGGCCTCAATTTGTACCAATTTATATTCTCCTCCAATAGTATCAGTGCTTTAGTCACCACTGAATATTATTACTTTTCATATCTTTGCTAATCTAAGAGATGAAAAAGTAGTACTTTCTGGGTGAAATAAACAATTCTTAGATCATTAATGAACACCAACATGTTTTTATCAGTTTATTAGCCATTTTTGTATTTCAACTTTTGAGGCATGTGTATGTAAGTTCTTTGTGTAAGTTCATTGGGGTGTTCAATTTTTTCTTTATCTCTCTGTAAAAGTTCTCTCTATATAAGGATATAAATTCTGTAAGAAAAATATTTTTCTACTTTAGTATCTATCTGCCTTTTCATTTTGATGTAAAGAAATTTTATATTTTTGCAAAGTCAAATATATCAATTTTCCTTTGTAGTTTTTGCTACAATTTTCATGCTTAGAAATCCTTACCCACAAATATTTGCAGCACCCTTTTCTAATGTTTTGCTATTTTTATTTTTCACATTAAGCTATAATCCAATTGGAATTTACTTTTTCCATGTGTTATGAAGCAAGAATCTAGTATTCCTCCCCCTTTAATAGTTAATTAATTGTCTCAGCATCATTTATTGAATAATCCTTTAATTTCCCACTGATCTCTGATGCACCTTTATCATTTATATAAACCATATACACATTAGGGTTTCTAGATTCTCTAGGTAATCTGCCTATTCTGCTCATATGCATTTTGCTCATAGATCTGCCTACATTTTTGTATCAGTGTCACCTTCCATACCTAAATAGTACTGGTTTAAATATTTTAATGTCTGCCAAGGATAGCTAAAATTGATTCTTGGTGCGAAGGGAAATAAATAAAAAGACATGCCTGACTAGATGAGACTAAAGTGTTATGATAACAACAGCTAAATGATAAATACATTCATTTATTACTGACCTTTTCATTTTTTGTACATTTCTAAAATATTTTACTTCAAGGAAAGTTTAAATAACATCTGTATTTGAAACTAATATACATTAATAACTACATACATATTTCTCTTTTTAAAAGACTTTTGTGTCTGATTATTTTTTAACTCACTGTCATTTTATAATTCAATAAACACTACATGGTGCTAATCAACTTTTAATGTTTACAAATTAAAGTGAAATGAACCTATTAATTGTAAAAAAAGAAAAATGTTACCTGACCCATCTGCAAGTGATTCTTTTTACAAAGAAGAAACAAATACCACTTTTCCATAAATATACCAAATTATATTCACAAGTTTCAAATCTTAATTCAAAATTCAAGCTCTTTTTTTTAAAGTACTTTAATTTTAAAATTTATATCTGTGAAGTAAATGTAAAGTTTATTTATATGGAAAAATCATCCACATCTCTCTATTTCTGTCTCAATAAGACAAACTAGTTCTATACCTCCCTTCCTAGTAAACAGATCTAGAGAAAAAATAATTACCTTTAAAGGGAAATTATCAACATAAGCATGTAAAGTTAACCAAACCACTTTCTTTGTATGTATTTTTCTGCTATTTCTTCATAATATTCTAAGTCCTAAGAACTTAATAAATCTTTAAAGGATTAGTTGTACTTTCATATATAGTAATGCCCCTTATATCAATAATTGCAATTTATATTTCTCATGACTTGTACTTTTAAACTTTGCTACAGGACCACTATATTGCCTAAATAGTTAATATAATGGATGCTACAATTTACATACCTTTTCAGAAATGTTTACTAAATTCTACCATTGTTGGCTATGAAAGGAATCTGAGTATCATCATCAGGTTTGTCAACAAGCTCTTGGTGACCTTCTTTAGAGATCCCTTAACTATCTTTGTTTCTCCATCAGTGTATGTCAAAAAAGCCTAAATTCAACAATCAACAGTCATCATATTTATCCAGTGTCTCCTATGCATTAACCACTCCATTTAATTAACTGTTCAACAAAAATACTAATAAAATCAACCAACATTTGGGAAGGATTCTATCACCGTGACTTACTAGAATGGAAGAAGGAAATATGGAGGGAAAGGAGAAGAAAGAAAAGCCAGAGTCAGAAGACAGAAGGGAGGGGAAGATAAAGAAGGAATGATAGCAAATGACGAGCTGGTCTCTGCCATTACCTACTTTGTTCTCTTCCTCTAACTTTGTCAGAGCTATGCAACCATGTATGGAGAGATGATGTGTCAAGTATTAACACATGTGCTGGGCACAGCAGCCATCTCGGTGGTTACCAGAATAGATGCCAATCTAAAACCATACGACATAACAATATATCTCAGTGGAGGAAGACTTTGAATCTCTTAGCGCCATGAAGCCATGTCAACTATACCCTATTACCGGGGCTGTGATTCCATCATCCCAGGAAGAAGCAGAAGAGGGTGAAAACCCTGGATGTGAGTGACTTTATCTAAAAGTGACTACATTAAATTTTCTTCTCTCAGGAAGGAAAGGAAAGAAGGTTAGTTGATAAGAAAACAAATCCGATTTTAAAAAAATAAAGAAAAGCATGCATTTGCTCTGTTGCATTGTGGCTTCTAAAAATCATATGCACTGTGTCAAGTATGCTGAGGGGCATTCACATTGTTTCCAGTTTGTTGTGCCCACAGTAAGGCTGCTATAAATATCACTGTACTGAGATACTTACATAGTAGTACTTTTATTTATATATTAGAATCACGGGCTAGATTCTCATAAGTGGAACCATGTGTCAAAAAGTACACATTTAGACACTCTTCTACTTATGATGGGGTCCCTATAAACCCATTGTAAATTGAAAATATCATAAGTCAAAAATGCATTTAATACATCTAACCTATCAAACATCATAGCGTTGCCTAGTATACCTTAAATGTGCTCAAAACATTTATGTTAGCCTACAGTTGGGCAAAATCATCTAACACAAAGCCTATTTTATAACAAAGTGTGGAATATCTCATGTAATTTATTGAATACTGTCCAATACATCGAACTTGCTACTGTTTCACACCATACTAAAGTTGAAAAATTTTAAGTTGAACCATTATAAGTCAGGGAGCGTCTGTATATGAAACATAAAGAGATGTTGCCAGTTGGCCTTCTAAAAAGGTAGGAATAATTCATACATCTGCCAACAATGTACACAAGCATTTTTTTCCTAGCATCTCTGCCAGAAATGGGTAGTTTTAATTTTTAAAATATATTTATTGAGATAAAATCACATACCACAAAATTCACCCTTTTAAAGTGTATAATTCGATGGTTTTAGAACATTCACAGAACTATGCAATGACTACCACTAAGTTTAGAACATTTTCATCACTCCAAAAAAAGAAATCCTGTACCATCAGCAGTCAATCCCCATTCCCTTACCTCATCCCAGACCTCGACAACCATTAATCTATTTTCTAGATTTGGCTATTCTGGACATTTCATATAAACGGAACCATACAATATGTGGCTTTTTGTGACTGGCTTCTTTCAGTTAACATAATGGTTTCAAGGTTCATGCATATTGTAGCATGTATCTGTACTTCATTCCCTTTTATTGCTGATAATATTCTGCTATATGGATATATTAATACTATATTTTCCTAATCTATTTACCAGTTGATGGACATTTGGGTTGTTTCCACTTTTTGGCCATTAAAAATAATGCTGCAATGAACATTCATGTACAAGTTTTTGTGTAGATGCATGTTTTTATTTCTCTTGGGTATATACCTAGGTTGGAATACAGGGTTATATGGTAACTTTTTTAACCTTTTCAGAAATTGCCAAACTGTTTTTCAAAGTATGATATTGCGTCAGTTTGATGAGCATTAAATAATCTCATTGAATTTGTACCGTGTTCTTCCTTACTGAGTTTGAGGCTCTTTTCTTTCATTCACTAGCCATTTCAGTTTGTTTTTTTCTAAATTGCTTTTCATCTCTTTTGTACTTTTTTCTACGGAGTTATTTTGTTTGCACTTTATAAACTTCAGAAAGTTCTTTGTACATTATATTATACATATTAGCCAATTTACTGTTATCTTCTTTGTAAATATATTTGTCTTGATTCTAACATTTGTCTTTTAACTTTGTGGTACCTTGTGTTATACAAAATATTCCATTTTTATGGAACTAAATATATCTTTGGGGTTTTAGTGTTCATTAAACTTCTTCCGTTCTTTCAGATTACACATGTAGTTGCCTATATGTTGTTCTAAGATTTTTTGCTACTTATTTATTTTACATTAAATCTTTAACCTGTATAAAATGTATTTTGTTCATAACATGAAATAGAGGTTTAACTGCTTTCCTACTGAAATAAAGTATCATCTTTATCATATATTAAATTATCAAATATAATAAAAAATTTTTTGAGATTCTCCAAGATTCTAATGCCTTTTGAGCTACAGGTCAGGACTACCTGTTGCTTGTAAGATCAATTCAGTAGGACTTGGCATTTTAAAAAATACAAAATAGAATGGAAAAAGAAAATAAAGTATATCATGTAATAAGGATAAATGAGTCTTGAAAACTTCTATTTCTGTCTTATAATACACACACACATACATCAAGGATTATTATGTATGTAAAAGGTATGTGTTACTGTGAATTAGAATCCAGCAAATTTGAAACCCACTCCTCCACTGTGTTCCATTGATCCATTCGTCTATTCCTCTGTCCACACCATATTCACCTGATTATAGTTGCTTTAGGCTAATGTTCTGATATCCAGTAAAGCAAGTACTTCTCTTACATACTTTCTTTGGTTATTCTTGGAAACTTGCTCTTCCATATAAATCATATAGTTATTTTTTCCTAACATTAAAAAAAAACTTATTTCCATTGTAATTAGAATTGCTAATTTGGCAGAAATTATACTTTTATCATATTGTTTCTCCCTGTCCACCATCAAGTAATTTGGTATGTCTTTCTGTTTCTGAAACATGGTACATTTGCATGATTCTTATTATATTGGTCCTATGGTTTACTTGTTAAATTTAATTGTAATTATTTTATAGTTCTTTTCATTGTTGGACAGAAAATTTTTCCCATTACTATTTCTGTGTGTTTAGTGTAAATATAGAGAAACTATCAATTTTATTTAGCTTATGTCTGGCTATCTCACCAGATTCTCTTATTAATTTTATTGTTTATAACTTGAGTCTCCTACTTAGATGTACAATCATATTTGCTAGGACTGCTAGAAAAATGGTAAATAATTTGACTGTACAAAATGGCAGTAGTGAGAATCCTAACTAGTTCCTCATTATAAAAAGCAGTTTAAATATCATACACAGGAAATGAATTACTCAAATGACTGGGCCTCATTCCTCTCTCTTGTATTTCTCAAGTTTCTCTTCATATTTTGGCCTCTGCCCCTGCTCCCCTTCCAAAAGCCTCCATCTCTCCTGCAGCTTCTAAATTGTACTACCAGTGAAAGTCCCTGCCTTCTGATGACTGGGTGGTAGGGATGAGAGGTGGTCCTGTGTTTCAAGGTACCATTAAAAATACATACATTCAGACATATGCACACATGGTACAAGGCAAGATGCTGAAAGAAATATTATGAAATCAAGAATGTCTAGAAAGATAATCAAATAGGATATATAAAACATGTAAATAAGTAACTTTATTTTAAATAAAAATGACATGTGCTCCAAAAGAGGTATAGGTAAACTATCATGCAAGAATACTTTTCATAAAAATAGTTACAGGTGGAGGTTAGTTATTAATATATACTACGCTAATGCTATAATTTAGATATATTATAGATCAAAAAGATTTTGTGGAATTGGCTGAACCTAATTATTACATGTAGTACTATTCTCTTAGGGAAAAAGTTGATTTCAAATAATCCACTTATCGGTGAACTTCTGGCAACATAACACATATGTTTAGAGACCACTTGGACAGGCCAAGGGTAACAGTCCCTAAGTTGCAGTACTATCAAAAAAGGGAAAGAAAAGGAATAGACGAAGAGCCTAGTATTAACAATGACCTTTCCTGACTACTCTTTAATTGAAAACAATTAATTTTATTCAATAAAAATGAAAATAAAATAAATTCCTATCATGCAAAATTTCTTAAAGATAGAAATTTAGTAAAATCAGGTACTACTGAATTTTAATATAATGTTTATAGCTCAGCATTGAAATCAATATAGCCTTTTCTAGTGCCAAAAAAATCACAGTCTAAAATTTTCATCTTTGAATTCACACAGTGTATAATAGCAAAACACAGATGTTACATAAACTAGGTAGTTTATTGGTTCATTCATGCTATAAAAATATTACTGACATTTCATCTGGTCAACCATCTTATAGGTTAATTCTTATTTCCTTTTTCTGATTTTATTCTAGGTGAACTGTTCTGGGCAGATTCTATTTACCTATTCTGAGCAAACCACAAACTGTTTCATTGCTCACTCTTACTGTTAAGAACATATTGACTTGCTGCCTGCTCTGCTGTTTAATTCATTTATGCTGAGAGTCAGGCAAGAAGACAGAATTTTAAATGTGACATTTGCAGACTGTTAGGTCATTTAAGCTCTGACAACACCAGGGAATTCCTGACATATAAACTGGACCTGATTACCAAGCACAGATGAGCTTCCCAAAGGAGCAAATTTCTGACCATTTTTTGTAGTTTCTCACAGAATTTTAATACGAAATTTTAATGTCAATGAAAAAATACATATAGCTAACATTTTAAAGTAAAAGCCTCTGTTTCTTTTAGTAAAGCTCAAATTGGCATTTCTAATCAACATATATGAGCGAAATAAAATTTCTTTTGATTGAAAAAGACATATGAAAAGACTCACAATAACCATTAACATTCATAACAATTCTGAGGAACTCTGCCATTTAAGGGCTTTTAAAATTTCCTATTATCTGTAGGGTACTGAAAAATCTGTTGGGTCTAAAGGCTATAACTCTAGTCAACAGACCATTTAAAATTATTAGATTCTGGCCCAGCAGGGCAGAGGTTATATGCTGTCAAAATTACAGTACAAAGTCTAAGCTTAAATACTCATAACACTGTCTTCTCTAAGACTATAGTTATGCGGAAGGGATGATAGAGTCATTATAATTGGAAATGAACAAATTGCCCACATGACATGTAGAATTATACTTTATAAGAGCTGATAATGGGGTGGGGTGGAGGATGCAGGGCAAGATTTTCTCTTTTGAGTTACTCCAAAAAAAATTACACCATATGATATTTTTTAAGCTCTTTTTTCTTGTCACTTGTAACAAGTACTATATACAATGGTTCAAAATGAAAGTTTTCTGAAATTAAGTTTTGTTGTTAAGTAATGCTTAATGCTTAATCAGATAATTCTGATTTTACCCTGTACTTTACATAAGGGAGATTTCTAGTGTTACATAGCAAGTAGCCTTTTAATATTGTGCTTTGAATGAGACTTTCGACTGTAATAGGTGTAGTCTAAATAGGGACAGACAGCCTGGAATGCCTTTCAGCTGTAGCACATGAATTCTGAAAAACCTAACAAAAGCAATTACTTTTCAGAGATTAAAAATCTTGTTTCTTTTAAAAGAATAAAATGGAAAACAAACCTGGTGTATTATCTGAGCTACAGGAAGTTGTTCAGCATATTTCAGAGGTTCCATTAGTTCCTCATCCATCTGATCTTCCTTATAGCTGGAAAAAAGAATTAAAAAACACAGAGCTAAGGCAAATACTATTTTTAAATATGAGAACTATTTAAATATGCCAAATATATTAAAACATATATTTAGCGTAAGTTTTCGAAATAATCAGTATTTATCAATAATCTTTGAAAAACTACCTAATGAAAATTTTTAAATGACATGACTATAAATATATTCATACTGCATTAAATTACTATGTAATAAGGTTAGCTAACATCACCCAATGTTCTCAAATCCTGTCTTTCTCTGAGACTTAAAATGTTTCAGAACTCTCTGTTCATAGAGGGTGCTTTTTATCATAGCATTTAAAGGTTTTCAAATGGCTCCAAACGGCTCCAAACCCATTCAAGCCTCATCTCTAGCAACCCTTTCTCTATGTAGCAGTCTATTGTTTCAGCCACATCCAACTACTGGCCACCCCCTAGTGGCCAGTAGGGACTCTCTTATGTTCCCCATGCTGTTATATCTGTTTGGACCAACCACTGATTCTCTTCTTTGTTTATTCTTCTTTTAAATATATTAATTTGTTTATACCCATCTATGTATATTTTTTTACATCCTTGAAGATAAAAATCATGTCTTATTCTTCTTTGTATGTCTATTAAATAATTTTTACATATAATAAAGACTCAAATGTTTGTTGAGTAAATATAGGAATAAAATGAAATAAAAATTTAGAGAGGTTATTTTATATGGAAAATATTTTTTAATATTTACATTTACAATGAGATGCAAAGTTGACATAATGCATACCTAATATAAAATAAAATAGTAACTGCAGAAAAAAGAATAAAAATGTAATCTTCTCAAATTTAGAAAATTGGATAAAATGCTTTTTAAAATTATTGACCCTTTCAGAAATAGCAAATAAACATTAGATTTCAAGATAATAAGACCTGAAGATATTTAAACTCCCTTTTCCCTTTTTTCTGTAAATTACACATCATCTTATCAACTTCAAAATTAAATTTTTAAAACCTAAACTTTGAATTATTTTGAAAAATAAATTTAAAAAGATTGGTCTAAGTCTCTAGGTTGCAGTTATGCAATCTGATGAGAACTTTGGAATCTTTTCCAAGAGAAACATGGATGTATAAATGAAGATGAAATTTTGCATATGATTTAAGAGCATCAAGAATATCTTATCTAGGTAAAAGTCTGTAGATACCTTGCAGAATTAGCATAAAAATAGTTAATTTGGGGGAACTCTGAAGATTCTCACTAATGATAAAAAAAACATGTTTCAAAATATTATGTTTCATAAAGACAAACAGTAGAATGGTGGTTGCCAGGGGCTGGGGGGAGAGAACAATGGAGAGTTATTGTTTAATAGGTAAAGTTTCAGTTCACAAGATGAAAAAAGTTTTGGAAATGGATGGGGGTGATAGTTACATGTAATGTAAATATTTAATGCCACTGAACTGTATACTTAAAAAATAGTTAGAATGGTAAACTTCATGTTATGTATTTGTTATGGGCTGAATTGAGCACCCCCACATACTCCTCAAAATTCACATTTTGAAGCCCTTAACCCCTAGTACCTCAAAAGAGGATTATATTTGTAGATAAGGCCTTTAAAATGGTAATTAGGTTAAATGAGGTCATTAGATTTGGCCCTAGTCAAATATGACTAGTAGCCTTATAAGAAGAGATTAGGACACAGAGACAAAGTAAAGACCACATGGAGACATCAGAGGAAAAGAGCCACCTGCAAGTCAAGGAGAGAGGCCTTAGAAGAAATCAATCCTGCCAACATTTTCTAGCCTCCAGACTGTGAGGAATACATTTCTGTTGTTTAAGCCACCCAGTCTGTGGTACTTTGTAGTGGCAGCCCTAGCAAACAAATACAGTATATTTTTACTTCAATTAAAAATAAACTAAAATAGATATTCATTGACCAATATTTTACAATGTATATTTAAAATGTGTATCTACATTATGTATAAAAATCACATATACAGCAACAAAATGAAAAAAAAGACAATTGGACATCAAATTTTAGAACTTTGGTGTTTTCACTTTCAAGAAAGTGAAAAAACAATCTATAAAATGGGAGAAATACTTGCAAATCATATATCTGAAAAAGGACTTAGATCAAAAGTATATAAATATTATAACTCAATAATAAAAAGAAAAATAACTGAATTAATAGTTTTTCCTCTGGGAAAAATTCTTAAATGAAAGGACCTTCCGAAAGGACATTCTTAAGTGAAAGTGACATATTTTTATTTCTTCTTTACTGTGGTCTACAATGGGGAGAATATAGTGACTATTCATGCAATTTGGTGCCACTATCTTTATTATTGTGAAGGCACCAGCAGTTTCAATAAGTATCTGCTGAAAAAGGGAAAATTAGATCATTGACAGTAATTCTAAGAGTATACAGAAATATGAAAAGTCACTCTTAGTTGGTTATTCCAAAGATCTAAAGCAACTATGTACAAGATGGAATACATTTTACTCAAAAAATGTCTCTTGGTCAATATAAAAGATATATTTCTTTAAGTATACAAAAATATTCAAAATTTGGCAATTTGTTTTGAGTAACTTTTTAAAATGCCAGTAGTTGTTATAAAAAATTCCAAATACAGTTCTACATTTTTTATATTATTTTTTGCTGGCCCATTTGAAAGTAAGTTGCAGATATCATGACAGTTCACATCTAAATATTTCAGCATTTATCAACAAAGGGTATGTTTGAAAATTTTCTTGACTGTAGCGTTTTTTCAAAGTCACTCAAAACGCAACTCACAAGTAATCTTGGGTATCACTATGGACATAAAAGTTTTTTCCTTATTCAATGTTTCACAATCAGTTAAAATGATTATTCATTTTTAATTTCTTAAAAATGTCCATTGTTTTCTTGCTTTATATTGCTATCAAGAAGCGTGATGCCAAGTTGATTTTCTTTCCATTTTAATTATTTTCATTTTAAATGTACTTTTCATTTTAAAATTACTTATTGTTTTTTGGCTTGGAGGTTCAAAGGCCTTTTTCCCCTTTAAGGTCTAACACCGTAACGTATCTTAACAGTTGGTTGTTCTAGATCAATTGTCCCGGGTACACAGGAGACAGAAGTCCTTTCAATATGGAAATTCAAATCTCATTTTATTTCAAAAAAGGTTTTTAATTCTAATTTAAAATATTATATCTGTTAATTTTCTGTTTGTTTCTTAATTCTAGATGTTGAACTGAATATGTAGGATCTTCTCTATCACTTTCTTTTTGTCTCTTATTTCAGTTTCATTTTCTTGACTCTTTCATTTCTATTCTTTATGTCTCTTACTGAACTTCTGGAATACCTATCTTCCTTTGGGTACCTTGTAATTCACTTTTCATTTCTGAGATGAGTTCTGTGTTTTTTCATCATATTCTTTTAAGAGTTCAGTCAGCAGCTGTTTCACACTTCTTCCTGTTGTTTTTCCATTTCGAGTGTGAGTTTTTGCATGTCTGACTCATGGTGTCTTTCATAATGCAATTGCTTGTCTAGTATAGGTTATACATGTTCCAGTGTTGCATTTCAGACTTCCTCTGTTTTGTGGTTTTCTTTTATTCCTTTCCTTTCTTTTTATTTTTGCTTCCATTCTTTGTGTGTATTTGTATAATTTACTGAGAAGGTCTGATTTTAATTTTCTGTTTTATACTTATAGTAACTTTGTACAGATGCTGGCTTCTTTCTCTGTTGAGGATTATCTGCATTGGCTTTTTCAGGATCAGCAATAGCAAGTTATCTTGTGATGGAGGAAGAAAGACAAGTTGGCTTATTAGATTTCTCAGTTCAAGAGCACCCTCTTCTGTGGCTACTCTGAAGTGTAGTTTCTTTAATAAATGGTACTTTTTGTGGCAGTAGGGGGACAGAATTTGTCTCCAAAAAAAAAAAAAATGCTATTCTGCTTCCATGGTGCCCTTATCTTCAGCTGCTTTCTTCTTTGCTTTCATTACCAAGACTCCAAGGGACACCTCACCCTCACCCCACCTCTTGCATTCTGTATCCCAGAACTAGCACTTTCCCAAGACTGTCACCTAAGGTCACCCATACTTTCTAAGCCCCATCTTTCAAATCATCAATAGGCAGAGTTCTGATCAACCATAGTCCAAGCTTATAGCATAATTTGGACAGAAAGAACTACAAATGTTAATTTCAATTTACATGCGGCAGGCATTCTAAGGTAATCTAGAATTTTTCTCTTAAAAAATAAGAAAATCTCTTTCTTAAAGTCATCCTAGTATTCCTTTTATTTAACATTTTGAGTCCTTTCAGGGACCCTCCTAAAAGAATATGTTTTTTTCCATTATCTCTTTCCAAGGTCCTTCACTAAGATTTAAATAATATAATTAGAGAATAATTTCTGCATGGAAAAATCTGTGCATTCCTTATTTTACTGCACTATTTTTTAACAGAGTTTTTTGTAGAAAACAGTAAATGGGATTTGCTTACTCTATGAAAGGATTTTGGATCTAATACAGTAATGGCACTATCTCAAATGAAAAGGCAATGAAAATACTGTCCAAATCCTCTTCATAAATAAAATACTGCTGGCAAATTATGAAGCCTATGAGTTTAGTTTTTACAATCCCCTGTGTTCTGTGTGTCGCTTTTCTCTTTTACAGATGTCCAGTACCTCAAAAATCTTTTTCTTCTGTGCTATCGAAGCCCTCCTGAAATAACACTGTACAATTATTTATTGTGCCTATACATAAAGTTATTTCTGACTCCAATAAAGTTTTTATTCTATAATGCCATATTGAGATCAGATTATTTGTGTATAAAATGACATAGTTTACTGTAGGCTGAAGGCCAAAGCATGCCTCCAAACACTAGATAAACCACCCCAGAAAAGAACAGGAAAGCAGAGACGTTGTGCTATGCTAGATACAAAATAAACATTAAGAATATGGATAAATAATTCAAGGCACATCATCTAGAGTAATCCGAAATCGTTAGGAAGAAATTCCCTAAACATACCCAAAACAGGAAGACAGCTCAATAGTTAGTATAACCTCTTCAACATGATAGCGTAAAAGAATTACTTGAAACTAAAAGGATATATAAGGGAAATCAAATTAATTTCTTATTACAACCTTTGAAAAAAAGGTTGAAAATTTTTTTAGTAAAAAAACTTTTACTCCTTAACTGCATTTTTTAAAATTTTCAAGTAGTCATATAATTGATAACACATGTTGTGCAAGATAAACCAAAAATTTAAAGATGCTCTAAGAAGAAAAGAACTCAAGTTTATTGGTCAATAGGGACAAACACAAAATGCTATCACAAATCCAGAAAGGTCTCAAGAGTCACTAAAGATTATTTTTGTGAAGACAAGCTATACAGCAATGAGGAAACAATCTAATGCATCATCTCCCTTGAAATGAGATTCCCCTCCCAAACTCCCTGCATCTCCATTCTTCTATTATAATTAAAAAACTTGTGAGAGAAGATATGAAAACATAACTTGGATATAACCTACTTTAAAGAAGCACATGGAAGATGGTGAATCAGGAGAAAGAGATGTAATATGAGGTAGAGAATAGAAAGTTAACTCTCAAGAGAACTGAGGTTACACTAATTTATGGCCCAGCTGTTGAAAAGTATCTTATTTACTGTCAGTTTGCAATGTAGTATAAAAAATGTACATACCAGTTAAAAAAAAGAATACCTCCCACATAACTCAGTAAAGCTGATGTAATAAAATCACAGAAAAGCAGACTGTAGTCCTCATTTGAGACTATAGGAAGTAACCTCTTGTCTGGTAGAAGTTGTAGTCACATAACCAGCTAATTTTAATGCATAAAGAAGCTACCTTTGTACAGTCAAGGCAATTCTAAAATAGTAGTATGTGTTGGGGAGCACGGGTGTCAGAGAAAAAATTATCAAAATTATTGAGCATTTACTCTGTTATTCTGCTAAATTTATCAGGAGTTAATGTGTATTGTTCCAGTTGTCTTATTTTGCTTTTATATATACATTTATATATACATGAAAAATATATAGAATATCCATAAATCATTTCATTAATAAATTATACTCTATGTATAATTCAGCCACTTGCTTTCTTCATTCAAACACATGAGGCCATATATGGCCTGTTTCTGTATGTCCCATGAGCTAAAATGGCTTTTCCATTTTTAAATAGTTGAAAAAAATATACTAAAAGAAGAATAACATTTCATGACAAGTGGAAATTATATAAAATTCAAGTTTCAGTGTTGCACTACAACAACTGAGACCACACGACCTCCAAAGGCTAAAATATTTACTATCTGGCCCTTTATGAAAAAAGTTTCCCAACCTGTGTTAGAATTATTATTTAGAAGTGGACTCGTAGGTAATAACTTATGCACGTTTTAAGTTTTGCTAGAAACAACCAAATTGCTATCTAAAGTGGCTGTATCATTCATATGGCTACCAGAAATGTATAATTTCCCATTTCCTTCCATCAACATTTAATTTTCTACAAGAAACAGTATCTCGTTGTTTTAATTTGCATTTCTCTTCTAAAAACACCTTTAGGTGGTCACATTTATCTTTCCTCTTTCCAAACTGTATTTCTTTTCCTTATTTTTCTCCTTGTTTGTCTTTTTTTTTTAAACCAAGATACAGAGCTATTTCTGTAACCTAGACAGAAATTCTTTGACATACGTGTTGCAAATAATTTCACCAGACTTTTTCTAACTTTGTAATTCTTTTCGTTATATGTAGTATTTCAATTGTGTTTCAGTAACCTTCAGCAATCTTTTCTTTTATTAGCTGTGTGTTGGGTAGCATGACATCTTTCCCTACTCCTTTTGATGTTTTCTTTTTACTTTCACATCTTTAATCCATTTGCACTTTGTTTTTACGTACTGTGTGAAGGGGAAATCTAACTTTATTTTTTTCTCTGTGGCAAACCAATTGCTTCAACATGAAGTTTTTGACAACCCTTTCCTCCATTTTTTTTGTAGTACCATATCTTATCTATTACATATTATTATGCATGCCTCTCTTTGGGGGCATTATAATATGTTGCACATTTACTTACTTATTATGAACCAATATCACATTATTTCAATCAATAGAGGTTTAACATAGTAAGTCCTGCTGTCACAGTAAATGCCTCTCCACCAACACTGCCCATACTCCCTAGTCTAAATGGGTTTAGCTATTTTTGTTCCTTTACTAGTCCACATGAATTTGATAATGAGCTCATTAAGTTCCATGAAAAATCCTGGAAGGGCAGAATATAGTAATGGATAAGACAGCATTTCTGGAGTCAGACAGCTAGCACTTCCACTTATTAGTTGTGTGACAAAATACAAACCTCTCTGCATCTGTAGTCATATATAAAATGACTACATACCTCACAGTTGTTTTGAGGATTAAATGAGCTAATATAATAAATTCAAAGTGCTTGGAATAGTGCTGGGCATTTATTAAATAATGGAAATTTAAGAGAAATTGCATTGTATTTATTTATAGATAATCTGAGTGAAGTTATATGACAATAATTTATTCTTCTCATCCCTGAACATGGTCTAGCTCTCCATATATTTTGGTATTCCTTTATGATCTATAATTAATTTTATAATTGTCTTCATAAAGAAGATGAACATCTTTTAAGATGTACACCCAAGTGGCTTACAGCTTTTTGTTGCTTATGTTTTCTAACATATATCTACAGATATATGCATATATCTATTTATCTATAAATAGATAACATAGACATATATACTACTAATTTCCATATGATCATCTTTTTCTGGCAATCTTAATTAAACTCTGTTATTAAATTTAATAATAGTAGATTCATTTAGATTTCCTGTTATAATGTCCATTTAAAAAAGGGAGGATTCTAGTTAGCCCTTTATTGGATGTGTAGCATGCAAATATTTTCTGCCATTCTGAAGGTTGTCTGTCTTGGCTGTGCAGAAGCTTTTTAATTTGATCAGGTCCCATTTATGTATTTTTGTTGTTGCTGTGATTGCCTTTGGGGTCTTCTTCATAAATTCTTTGCCTAGGCCAATGTATAGAAGAGTTTTTTCAACATTTTCTTCTGGAATTCTTACAGTTTCATGCCTTAGGTTTAAGTCTCTTATCCACTGTGAGTTGAGTTTTGTGAGAGGTGAAAGGTGCAGATCCTGTTTCAGTCTTCTACATGTGGCTATCCAATTTTCCCAGTACCATTTATTGAATAAGGATTCTTTTCCCCAGTGTATGTTTTTGTCTGCTTTGTCAATGATTAGATGGCTATATGAGGATGGTTTTATATCTGGATTCTCAGTTCTGTTCCATTGATCTACATCTCTGCTCTTGTACCAGTACCATGCTGTTTTAGTTACTATAGCCTTGTAGTATAGCTTGCAGTCTGGTAAATTGATGCCTCCCAATTTGTTCTTTTTGCTTAAGATTGCTTTTGCTAAATGGGGTCTTCTCGGGTTCCATACGAAGCATAGACTTATTTTTTCTAGATCTGCAAAAAATGCTGTTGGTATTTTAACAGGGATTGCATTGAATCTATAAATCACTTGGGGTAGTATAGACATTGTAACAATGTTGATTCTGTCAACCCATGAGCATGGTATGATTTTCCACATGTTTACGTCCTCTGCTATTTCCTTCCTCAGTGTTTCATAGTTCTCCCTGTAGAGGTAGGTCTTTCACCTCCTTAGTTAAATATATTCCTGGGTATTTTATTTTTTTTGTTGCTATTGTGAAGTGTATTGAGTCTTTGATTTGGTTCTCAGTTTGACTGTTGTTGACGTATACAAATGCTCCTGATTTCTGTACATTGATTTTGTAACCTAAGACTTTTCTGAATTTGTTTATCAATTCCAGTAGTCTCATGACAGAATCTTTCTAGACATAAGATCATATCATCAGCAAAGTGCGATAGTTTGATCTCTTCTGCCCCCATTTGGATGTCCTTGATTTCCTTCTCTTGTCTAATTGCTCTGGCTAGGACTTCCAGTACTATATTGAATAGAAGTGGTAATAGAGGGCAACCTTGTCTGGTTCCAGTTGTAAGCAGGAATGCTTTCGATTTTTCCCCATCCAGCATGATGTTGGCTGTGGTTTGTCATATATAACTTTACCATTTTTAGGTAAGTCCTGTCTATGCCTATTTTGGTAAGCACTCTTATCATAAAAGGGTGCAGAATTTTGTCAAATAATAGGAACACTCATACACTACTGGTGGGACTGCAAACTAGTACAACCTCTGTAGAAACTGATATGGAGATACCTCAAAGAGTTACAAGTAGAACTACCATTTGACCTAGCTATCCCATTACTGGGCACCTACCCAAAGGAAAAAAAAAACATTCTATAAAAAAGTTATCTGCACTAGAATGTTTATAGCAGCACAATTCACAATTCCAAAGATGTGGAAACAACGCAAGTGCCCATCAATACATAAGTGGATTAATAAAATGTGGTATATGTATACCATGGAGTTCTACTGAGCCACAAAAAACAATGGTGACCTAGCACCTCTTGTATTATCCTGGATAGAGCTGGAGCCCATTCTATAAGGGAAGTATCACAAGAATGGAAAAACAAGCACCACATGTACTCACGAGCAAATTGGTATTAACTGATCAACACTTAAGTGCACATATAGTAGTAACGTTCACTGGGTGTTGGGCAGATGGGAGGGGGGGAGGAGGGGATGGGTATATACACACATAATGGGCACAGTGAGCACCATCTGGGGGATGGACATGCTTGAAGCTCTGACTCAGGTGGGGCAAAGGCAATATATGTAATCGAAACATTTGTACCCTCGTAATATGCTGAAATAAAAAAAATAAAATAAAGGGAGGAGTCCCTGATTCTATTTCTTTTTCTTATCTTACTCCATTAGTTGGGATTTCTTGTGTATTGATGAATAGATGGAATTATAGCATGTATTCTTATCTTGTCCCTGACTTTCATTGACATGCTTCTATAGTTTCATCCTAGTGTATAAAGTTTGCTGCTAGCTTCAGACACATGCCCTTTATTAAGTTAAGGTAGCTCCCACTCATCTTTAGTTTCTAAGCCATGGTGCCTTTTAAAAAAAATTTACCACTTATTAATTTTATTTAAATGTTTTTTCTCTATCGAAATAATTACAAAATATTTTTACTTTAATGTATTGATATAACAAAATACATTAATATATTTTCTAATCCTAATTATTCCTACAATTTTAAGATAATTTCTATTTGGTCATGAAGTTTATTTATACATTATTGGATTTGAATTTTATCTAAGATTTGTGACCTTAAATGAGGTTGGCTATATCTTTTTTTTCATTCTCTCCTTGTCTAGTTTTGGTTTCAAAATTATACTAGTTCAGTTGAATAAGTTGGGTAGCAAGCTTTTGTTTTTTATTCTATTCATATATGTCAGCCCCACACACTTGATAAATGTCCCATGTAAAACCATCTAAGCCTACTGTTTTGTTTGCAGTTTGGGAGAAAAAGGCAAATATTTTTTACTTGAGGCTTGATTTATTTATTTTAATTACTTTTTTCCTAAATCCCTGTATTACTTTAGCCACATCCCAAGTGATTTTTATATTCTTATATTGAAGATGTCTCATGTAAATAGAACATTTTTGAGTTGTTTTTAATTTAAAATGATCATTTGGTTCTCTCCAATAGGGTACTTGGTCCAAGTATATTTAATGTAATAATTGATATAGCCGGCTTTTTAATTATTATCTATTTTCTATTTCCCATCTGTTTGAAGTTCCTTTTTCTTTCTTCTTTTGAATTAACCAAATATTTTATTGAATTTTTTTGCCTCCATTAACTTATAGACCTATTTTTACCACTATTGTAGCACTTACGTTGGACATTATAACACCCAACACTGACTTGTTAGTCTAATCAAACTGATCAACATTGTCATTTCTCCAGTAACAATAGTACTTTACAACACTTTAATTCCATTTATCCCATCTTTGACATTATTGTTGTCATATATTTTAATTCTACAAGTATTTTTAAACTCAACAAGACACAATTTTTGTGTGTGTCCCATTAATATTGAATTATTTTAACTGATGTATTTATCTATTCTGATAATCATCATTCCTTACTGAATTTTTTTGTTTCCCTTTTATTTCTGGATGAAGAATTCCATTTAGTTTCATTTCCATGTCATTGTCAACAAATTCTCTTTTTTTTGGTCTAAAAACATCTTTATTTCACCTTCATTTTTAGACAATATTTTTGCTGTATATAGAATGACAGGTTAGAAGTTTTCCTCCTTTTGGCACTTTAAACATGTCATTTTATTGTTTTATGGTTCCCATGGTTTATGTCAGTGTTCAAGATAATGTGCCTTTTCTTCTATGGTGGGCTTTTAAGATTTTTCTCTATAATTTTTCAGCATTTTGATTATGATGTGTCAAGTTGTGGTTTTCTTTCTATTCATTCTGCTTCGGGTTAACAGAGTTAATTAAATCTATAGTTTGATATATTTCATTTGTTTTGGAAAATTTTTGCTTGTTATCTCTTTAAATATTGCTCCCCCTTCCCTATTTTCAATCTGTTCTCTAGTTTGGGATGCTGTTTATACACAAGTTGGACTGTTTTTCTGAGTCTAATGTGTCTCTTATTCTCTTTTCTGTTTGCTTGTTTTCTGTGCTTCAGTTTAAGTATGTTCTATTGCATTATCTTCAAGTTCACTAATTCTATCTTCTGTATCCAATTTGCTGATCAGCCATCCAGTGAGTTCTTAATCTCAGATACCATATTTTTCAATTCTAGAATGTTCATTATTTTGGATATACTCATATTCTCTGGTGAAATTCCCGATCTTTTCAAGAAAATATAGAAAATACAGGAATATTTTTCCTATTTTCTTAAACAAATTAAACATAGTTATTTTAAAGTTCTTGTCTGCTAACTCCACATTCTGGATCACTTCTGAGTCTGCTTCTATATTCTTTTTTTTTTTTTTCCTCTTGATATACGGTCATAGTGCAGTTGAAATTTTTGATTGATGTGTGTGGGATACTGCATACTTAAAATAAATTTTAAAAAGCTACAGACAATGTTATTTTCCACTTGAGAAGGTCCTTGCTTTCCTTTGTGAGCAGTTAAGAGTGGTGTTCTGGTCACTTTAATTCATTGAGTGACTGAGCTGAATTTAGACCACCTTATAATTTTGATAGGACTCATTCATTACACCTTGAATTTGTCTCTATTCTAATGGTGGGGCCCTTCAAGATTTTCAATTGAAAGCCTGGCGGGTCTTTGTCTCCTCAACACAGAGAGACTAAGACCATAGGAAATTTCCCTATGCTTTTCAAAGGTCTCTGGCTTAGATTTTTGGCCTTGTCCTAAACACTTCAGAATTTGACACTCCAACTTCAGTGAACTACCAAAAGCTGTAGTGGTCACTCTGTCCCCATTAGTGACCATTTATCAAAGGCCAAACTCAGAGTTTCAGCCTCTGGCACAAAGCTGTGCAACTTTTTTCTGTAAAGGGCCAAAGAACCACTATTTTAGGCTTTCTAGGCCATACAGTCTCTGTCACAACTAATCACCTCAGCCACTGTAGCACGAAAGCAGCCATAGACAATATTTAAATGAATGAATATGGCTATTTTCCAACAAAACCTTATGTTAAAAAATTCAGCAGGCCAAATTTGGCCCATGGGCCAGTCTACTGACCTCTGCTTTTGCTGCACCCAGAATCAGCAATTACACCCAAGAGAAAAAGTGGCTGGAAATTGTTAGCATCAGTTCACCACAATCTCCAAGCTGTCAACTCTCACCTGGTATGTTCTTAGAGGACTCTCATCCTGAAGATCTTTATCTATTCAGTACTAAAAGACCGGTAAATTCAGCTCTGGCTTTCCGAAGATTTTTGCTTAGCAGTTTAGCTTTCCCTTAGTTTTAGAATTTGACAAATATTTTGATAAGGAAATTGGTTATATGATTGAGGCAAAATCTTGAAAAGAAACTGTTTTTGTGATTGAGTGACAATTCTTTCAGGTTAGCCTGACACAATCGCCAAAAATTGTGCTGGTTTCTCTATCCCCCAGCGATGGCTCACTGCATGGACCAACCCACATTCTCAACCTTTGGCCTATTCCAAGAATTGACAAATTACTACAGGGGAGAAGTGGCTACAGATTTTCAGTCCACCTCTGAGAATTTTTCCCAACTTTGGATTTTTAGCTTCTTAGTCCTCATTGCTTCTGTGTTTCTCTGATATCTTTTTTTTTCTGCATATTATGGGGGTACAAATGTTTAGGTTATGTTGCCCTTGCCCCCCACCCCAGTCAGAGCTTCAAGCTTGTCCATCCCCCAGATGGTGCACATCGCACTCATTATGTTTGAACATACCCATCCCCTCCTCCTCCCTCCCATCTTCCCGATGCCCGATAAATGTTATTCCTATATGTGCACTTAGGTGTTGGTCAGTGAAACCAATTTGATGGTGAGCACATGTGGTGCTTATTTTTCCATTCTTGGGATACTTCACTTAGTAGAATGGGTTCCAGCTCTATCCAAGAAAATACAAGAGGTGCTATATCACCGTTGTTTCTTATAGCTGAATAGTCTCTGATATCTTTTAAAATATGATTTTGTCTGGCTTTTCTAATTGTTCTTGGTGAGATCTCATAAACCTACTGCAAACTATTTTATCCCACTCAGAAGCAGAAATTGTATCCCACTACTTTTGATATTTAATATTTTCATTATCACTCAGTTCCAAGTATTCTTAAATTTCCATTAATTTTTTATATTATTCTAAGAATTATTCAAAGTGTGTTTTTAAATTTCCAAACCATATGTGTTTTAAACAATTCTTTTTTTGCTACTGATCATAACAATTACATTGTGATCAGAAAAAATATTCCTTAAGATTCCAGCATTTTACAGTTGTTAAGACTTGCTTTTTTAGCCTAGTATGGGTCAATATTTGTAAATATTACATTTGGTCTTAAAGAGAATGTTTATTCTCTAATTGTTGAATCTATCAGATTGAGTTTATTGATTATGTTGCTTGTACGTTTAATTTAAAAACTTTTGGGGGGATCTTTTAACGTGATATTGAAATCTTCCATTACAATGGTGTTTTTGTTTTTTTTTTTAAGAGACAGTCTCACTGTGTTGCTGAAGCTGGAGTGCAGTAACACAATCATAGCTCACTTCAACTTTGAACTCCTAGGCTTAAGCTATCCTCCCACCTCAGCCTCCCGAGTAACTGGGACTACAGGTATGTGCCACCACACCCAGCTAATTTTTGGTTTTAATTGTTTTGTAGAGACAGGGTCTGGCTATATTGCCCAGACTGGTCTCAAACTCCTGGCCTCAAACAATCCTCTCACCTCAGCTGCCCAAAGTGCTGGGATTATAGGTGTGAGCCACCGCACCCAGCTTAGTGAATTTATCTACTTCTTTTTTAAGTGTGTAAATTTTTGTTTTAAATATTTTGTGGGTATATTACTATGTAACTAAAAGTTTAACATGCTTTTCTCTTCCTAATGAGATAAACCTTTACCATTAATTGCCCTGTTCATGCTTGATAATGTTCTTTCCTTAAGTCTGTTTTGTCTAATATTAATATAACTATATAAGCTTTCTTTTGGTTAGCAGTTGCCTGGTAATCCTTTTACTTTCAGCTATTTAATATCATTGTTTTTTTGTCTATAGTTACATTTCTTTTTATCCTAATATGATGACCTCTTTTAAACTGTTCAGATTAGTTTATTTAAATTTATTGTGATAAATAACATAATTATAATTATTTCTGCCTTCTCACTTTGTAATTTCTATTTGTCCTGCTTTTTCTATATTTCACCTTTACTCCTTTACTGCCTTCTCATTGATTTTTTAATTCCATTTTTTTCTCTTGTACTGTTTCTGATCTTATGTCCTCTATTTCTATTCATTTATTGGTCATTCTCAAAATGTAAACAGCATACTTATCTGTAAAGCTATTAAAATTTACAACCCTTTTCCTAAAACAAAATGAAATCTTCAGAATCCTTTAAAAGCAATCGCTTCCTCTTCAATTACATAATATTGCTATTAAATACATTAATACTTTGATTTATCTTACTTCCCCAAATAATTATCACCAGTCATCATCATCATTACAAAATATACTCAGTTTTTGCTTAAATTTATTCATAATTTACCAATTTATTAGCCTAGCATTCTTACTTGCATTCAGACCTCCCTTCTGGTTCATTTTCCTCCTTCGAGAAGTACAACCCTTTGGATGTTATTTAAGTAAAGGTGTATCGATACAAAACACTCTCAGCTTTCGGATATTTAAGAATGTCCCTTTTTTTTGTTCATTCTTTTAATTTAATTTAATTTAATTTTTATTTATTTATTTATTTAGAGACAGGGTGTTGCTCTATTGTTCATTCTTTAATGGTAGTTTAGCTAGGAAATAAATTCTAAGCTGATAGTTATTTTCTCTCAGTATGTTATTGATATTACTCTAGTATCTTTTGGTTTCTACTGTTGCTATTAAGATGTTTGCTGTCAACATAGTTGTTATCCCATTGTAGATAGTACTTTTCTCTTTGGCTGATTTTAAAATCTCTTCTTTGCTTTGGGGGTTCTAAAATGTCAGCATGAAGTGCAAACTCTGTGTGTTTACTATGCTTTGGATTTGTTGAACTACCTTCAAAATGCAAAAGTATAATCCACTATCTCTTTGAATGCCTTTTGCTCATTCTATATTTTCTTCTCCCTGGAACTCAACCAGACACAGTCAACAGTTTTCAATATTACCTTCATGCCTCATAGCCTGTCTTACCTACTTTCCTTCCCTTTGTCTATATTTCACATTGGGGTATCTCTTCAGATCATCTTCCGTCTTCCTAATCCTCCTTTCAATTGTGCCTGTTCTGACAAAAATGGCTAAAATCTTTTACTCCTTCCTGTATCTACCCATACTTTTTGTGATGTGATTTTGTAGCTCTTTCCAACAAAAGCTACAATCTATTTCTCTAGCCCTCAAATTTGGGTTGGCTTTGTTTTCCCTCTGTAAAACAGGATGCAACAAATATAACAGTGCTCCAGTTCCAAATGTAGGCCACAAGAGGTCCTGCAAACTTTTGGCACCCTTACCTCTGCCATGTGAACTTGCCCAAGATAATTTCCTGGAGGATAAGGGACCACATGGGAGCTGATTCAACATCAAAAGCCCCAGAAATATGAGATAGTCTAGCCAAGATCAGAAGCCATACACTCACCCAAGAGATGACCACAAATTCTGAGAAAGCCCAACATAAACTAGAAGAACCATGCAGCTGAGCCCACCCTAAATTGTTGACTCTCCAAATCATAAGCTAAATATATGGTTATTATTTAAAGACATTAAGTTTTGGAATGGCTTGTTATGTGTTAATAGCTAGATAATTCAACTACTATTTAACCTATTCATTAAATTTTTAAGTTGAATAATTGTGTTTTTCAAATACGGTAGTTCTATTTTAGTCTATTTCAAATATGCCTCCTCATTTTTTTAATCATCCTGTAATCCTTCTGCATGTGTTCGTTTCCTTTATTTTTTAAAGCAATTTAAATGGTCATTTCATGTTTTGTATCTGATAATTCAAATATCTAATGTTCTTGCAGGTATAATTCTCTTCATTCTTCTATACTGTGGTAGGTGAAATTCTGAGATGGTCCACAAGAGTCTCGTCCCCTGGTGTCTGTGCCCTGTACAATCCACTTTCCTCGAGCATACATAGGACTGTGAATATATGATGGCTTTCACTCCTATGATAAGGTTATGTTATACGACAAAAGTAAAGGAATTTTGCAAATGTAATTAAGGTCCCAAAATAGTTCACATGAGTTAATCAGAAGGAGACTATTTTGAGTGGGCTTGATATAATCAGATAAGCCATTAAAAGGGATCATGCTCTTCCTAAAGGCAGAGAGATTCAAAGTTTGAGAGATTCTACTGCTGGCTTTGAAGAAGCAAATAACCATACTGTGAACTGCCTATTGAGGGGGTTGAGGGGTAGGACTTATGGCAGCCTGTAGGAGCTAAGAATGGTTCTTGGCTGACACATGGAATAAAATGGGGCTATCAACCCTACATGTGCAAGGAACTGGATTTTGTTAATAACAAGTGAGCTTGGGAAGAGGACCCCAAGCCTCAGATTGCCTGACATTCTTTTTTCATTCAACTCCAGGCAAAGGACCCAGCTAATCCATACTCAGCCTTCTGACCTACAGACACTGTGAGATAATAAATGGTGGTTGTTTTTTGCTGCTAAGTTTGTGGTAGTTTGTCATAACAGCAGTAGAAAACAAATACTCTCATGGTAGCTTATTTTCTCAAACTTATTTGCAATTGAAGAACATTAGCACATCTCTGACTGACCTTAACCTCAGAGAAGTCTAAGGAACCTTGGTTCAGAGTGATTCCTTAAAACAGAATTTGTATTTACTTCTGCCTTACTTTGGGTTGCTATCAACCTAATATCACTTCAACTGAATTTCTCAACTTAAAATGTCTTGGACTAAGAAGGAAATTACAACCCTAAACCATGTGAGAACATGATTGTGATTATATATTCTCAAAAAAGCCTCTTCTGTATCTTCCCATCTGTAGCCAAAGCAAATCAGAGACATTTCCACATTTTCTTCCTCTAAAAGCTGCTAGATTTTATTCTAGCCTACTCTTGGATTGAGGGTAAAGCTTTGGAAGTTAATGGCCTTACATAGAGGTCTTAAGCCCAACTATCCATAACAAATGGATTCATAGTCTTGTTCCTATCCTCTCACAAAACCATTTTTACTCTAAACTCTGTTTCTATATCAGTAATTATCACTTAAGCAGCCTTGCCTTCCACATTCCCTTAGTACTTGCATTTTTGCTCCTTACATATTTTTCCCCAAACAATTTCCCTATTGTTGAGCCAAGTAGAGCTTCCTATTGAGAGCCACTGTTCAGCAATGGGCTCCTGCAAATACTTTCTGCTCATAGATAAATGGGCCAATAGCAGGGTAAGGCACATGGTCTCCTATACAGGCTTATTTGAATCAAGGTACAGTTGGACCTATCATGGGTTGGACCAAGAAGGAAATGATAACCCTAAAGCATGTGAGAATCCTAAACCAGGAAAGGAATTCCACCCATTGATACTCTTTTTTTTTTTTACAGTAAATCTAAGCTGGCCTTGCAAAAGGAGACTAAGAGTCTGAGTTTGTTGCCAACTGCTCAGGGAAGTTACATGTTTGCTACCATCCAAAGACACCACAGGAAGCTGAACCTGTGTACTTCCTTCCACTGAATAAGGGAGTTCTACCAATTCTAGTTCAATCTTTAAAGAGCTAACAATACTATTCATCAAACCATGTTGTTTGTCTGTACACACCTACTTTCCTGGCAACCCAGCTAAATATTTAAAAGTGCTTTTTTGATAATTTAGAGTCTAGGTATCTTAGAACAGAAGAATTTTCAGAAAAATCAAGTCAGCAACAATTACAAAAGTGAAGTCAATTCATAATTCTTTATTATTAACTTCAAACCTTCTCTTTAACACATTTATATTAATTTCTTATTCTGGGAAAAGTGAAATGTTACATTTCATTCTGAATATTACAGGATATTCTTTTATTGAGAAATGTTTCCTTCTGATGAAATTTGAACTATGAATATCAAAGGCCATTAAAGTCAAGTTGCATTTCTACATCTAAGGTAAAAATGGGATTTCTTATATTCAGTTTTAACTTGCTGGCAACTTTCATGTATTCTTTATTATCAGAAGTTACCTGATTTCTGGACATTCAAGGTTTTACATCCTAATTTTCAATGAAATAGGAAACAAACTACACTTTAATACTAAACCCATACAAGATGTATTTTAACCATTTTCTATGATTTGGAAGATATATATTACAGAGAGGAGATGGAAGAAGATGACTGAATAGAATCCTCCAGCAATCATTCCTCTGCACAAACACCAAATTTAACAACTATCCACGCAAGCAAGCACCTTCAGAAGAACCCAAAAATCAGGTGGCAATCATGCTACCTGGTTTTAATATTGTATCAAGTAAAGAGGCACTGAAGAGTGCCACCCATCCCCCACCCCTGGCAGTGCCATACCAGCAGGCCAAGTAGAGAGAGAATCTATGTGCCCAGGGGATAGATAGTGAAGTGATTGTGGGGATTTGCATTGAAACTCAGGGCCACCCGGGCACAGGAGAACACAGCACAGGACAGAAATCTGCCTGTGCCCATGGAGGAAGCACCTAGACCACCCTAGCCAGAGGGAAATCCTCCACCCTGAAAACTGAGTTCCAGCTAGCCCTACCACCAGCTGACAAAAAGCAGCCTGGGGCCTAGACCAAATTCATAAAGCAGTCCGCTGCAGTCCTTGGGCAATTCCTACGGCTGTGCTGGCTTGGAACTAGTGGACTTGGATGCACGTGACCCAGAGAGACACCAGCAGCTACTACGAAGCCAGTACCTGTCACTCCTTTAGGCAGTATGGTCCAGGGAGAGTCTTCTTTCACTTGGGGAAAGGAAAGGGAAGAGCTCAGAGAACTTTGTTTTTCAACTTGAGTACAAGCTCAGCCACAGTAAAATAAAGTACCGAGCAGACTGCTGAATCCCTTGAGCCCAGGCCTTAGTTCCTGGATGGCATTTCTGGACCAACCCCAGGCTAGAAGGAAACATGCTGCCCTGAAGGAAAGGACTCAGTCCTGGCAGGATTTACCACTGTTGACTGAAGAGCACTTGGGCTTTGAATAAACCTCAGAGGTAGACAGGCAACAGTCACCACTGGCTTTGGGTCAGACTAGGCTGGCTTCAGGTGTGACCTAGCACTGGTGGGCCATGAGGGAGTACCCATGTCACTCTTCCTCCAATTCCAGCAGCCCAGCACAAAGAGTGAGGGAAGAGAGTGAGAGACTTTGCCTGATAATTGAGGGAATTCTCCTGTATCTTACCTAAGTCCACCAAGGCAGTACCACCAGGAGTCTACAAGAGTCACAGCATTACTGGGCATGGGGCACCCCCAGTGCTGATACGGCTGCAATGACACAAAGACTTAGATCACAACACTCAATTTCCTCTGAATATCTGAAAAGCCCTCTCAAGAAGGATGGGTTCAAACAAGCCCAGACTGTGAAGATTAAAATAAATACCTCTTTAATGCCCAGACATCAACAAACATTCACAAGCATCAAGAACATCCAGGAAGACGTGACTTCAACAAATGAACCAAATAAAGTACCAGTGTCCAATCCTGGAGTGATGGAGATAGGTGGTCTTTCAGACAAAGAATTCAAAATAACTGTTCCTGAAGAAGCAAAATGATCTTTAAGACAACACAGAGAAGAAATTCAGAAGCCTATCAGAGGAATTTAACATAGAGATTGAAATAATAAAAAAAAAAAAGCAGAAATTCTAGAGCTTAAGAATTCAACTGACAAACCGAGAAATGCATCAGATTCTCTCAACAGTAGAACTGACCACGCAAAAGAAAGAATTAGTGAGCTTGAAGACAGGCTATTTGAAAATACATGGTCAGAAGAGAATAAAGAAAAAATAATAAAAAAGAATGAAGAACACCTAGAAGATCTAGAAATAACCTCAAAGGGACAAATCTAAGAGTTATTGGCCCCAAAGAGGAGGTAGAGAGAGAGAGACTAGGGTAGAGAGTTTAATGAAAAAAATAATAACAGAGAATTTTACAAACCTAGAGAAAGATATCAATATTCAGATACAAGAAGGTTCTGAAATGGATTACAGATTTATATTATTAATATAAATGTTGTCTGCCTTTTGTTTTACCTAACAGCTACAATCCTAAAGTGTTCTATATAAATCACTCTTTTAAAAATTGAATCAACTTTTCCCCCACTGATAAATTAGAAATAAAGGTTGCTTTATCTTCATTACTAATTCATAATACATAATCATTACACACTTAAAGTTTTTTGACCCTTCAATTTCTTAGTCAAGTATTTAACAGTATGCAAACTAATATCTAAAAACATGCTAGAGGGTGGTAATTCAAAAGTATCCTATAGATTTACCTCTTTCATGGGTAAAATTCCATACTGTTGGGTTTCTTAAAGCAAAACGACTTACACATAATGAGAAATTTCTACCATTCTTTTTGAAACTGACAACTCAATATCAAAAGTCTTTTTCTCTTTTCAGTGGTCTGAAGATATAAATATCATGATTTATTTGAAGGTATAACCTGCCGCAATCTCCAGCATTTAAAAAAATTACTGTTCCCCATGTACAAATATATAATGCTACTGCCATCTTCTGGTAAAACACAATTTTACTATAAAATTCTTTATACTATTTCGACAAATGACAATCCTCCAGATATGAAATAACTAGTTTATATTAACAAAAGTAGAATAGATAATTTAAGCAACTGCTAAAAATACAGTACAAATAGAATTCTAGCAATAATTAATTTTTATCAGTGTATATGATAAGGTCTCTCAATAGTACTGAATACATTGTGTACTTTGATGCACAGAATTAAGTGCTTCATTAGCAAAATAAAAATCTTAATAATTATATGAGGTCAAGTTATTTTTCTCATTTTACAGATGTAGAAACTGAGAACAGAAGAAGTCAAGTAGTTCGCCCAAGATTACATAGCTAGTAAATGGCAGAGGATCTGAATTCAGGAGTTCACAGATTCCAATATCCTTGCCTCTAATTACTGTGTTGTAATATTCCTTACAATGTCAGACAATAGACATTAAGTAAATCTGTTAACTCATTCAGAATATTAAGGCTAAATGTAGTCGAGTGAAACAATAATATTACAATTATTATCAGTAGAGTCATGGAACACAGAATCAAACAATTGTAAGAAACCTTAAAGCTCCCATGATCTACTTTTCCATATAATTCAAACTTCTTTCTCTAAACATCCAAACAGATTAATCTCTAATGATTTTATAAATAATGCCATATCATTTTTAGATTTTACACAATTAAAAATTTTCAGTTCTATATG
>RJWJ010003989.1:38857-80631 GCA_004363605.1 Indri indri
TTTTTTTTTTTTTTTTTTTTTTTTTTGAGACAGAGTCTTGCTCTGTTACCTGGGCTAGAGTGCCATGGCATCAGACTAGCTCACAGCAACCTCAAACTCCTGGGCTCAAGCCATCCTTCTGCCTCAGCCTCCCGAGTAGCTGGGAATACAGGCATGCGCCACCATGCCCGGCTAATTTTTTCTATATATTTTTAGTTGTCCAGCTAATTTCTCTCTATTTTTGGTAGAGACAGGGTCTCACTCTTGCTCAGGCTGGTCTTGAACTCCTGACCTTGAGCGATCCTCCCGCCTCGGCCTCCCAAAGTGCTAGGATTACAGGCATGAGCCACCATGCCCAGCCTGTACACTAATTTCTTAAAAGTCATAAACCAACTCAATGAATGTTTTTGTTAATTATAGGTAGTGAAATAAATTGATTTAAAAAATGCCCAGGAAATGACCAACACATTTTGGAACTATAACAATAAGAACTTTATATGTATGCAAAATGACAAAATGGATAATTATTAGCTTTGGTGTCTTTAAGAACAAACTAATCAGATTTAATTCTTGAAGTTCCATTTTAATGAGCTCTTGAATAACAGAAGTGACAAATGGTTATACAAAACAATATTTAAAATAAGTAGCCAATGAGATACTTAAGATAACACAGAATTATACTGATGAGTAAATTGATCGTTTTGAAAAATATAGTATAATATAGAAAAGTGGGGGAGAATCCTGTAAATTGTTATTTAAGCCATTTTGGTAAATTTTGGTTCATAAAGTTTCACAATCATATCAATTTACTATGAGTAATTTTCAGTGAATCATTTGATCACAAAGTTTTATACTCCCCACAATCAATTTTACCCAACTCTCAAGCAGATGTTTTTACTAAATATGTACATTTAAATTTAACTTTCAATTTAATTTCCTAGTAAGCATTATAAATAGACTAGAATCAATAAATTCAATGATATAATGTATACCATAGTAGGTCCTTTATATTTCTACATAAATTTTGGAATCAGCTTGTCAATCTCTACAAAAAAAAATGCCTCCTGGAGTTTTGATTGGTATTGGGTTGATCCAAAATCAATTAAGATACCAGAAAACAGCATCAATATAGAAATCAATTGTAGTAATTCTATATTTAAGCATCAAAGAAATGAAAAAATAGCATCAAAAAATACTAAGGAATAAATTTAATGAAAAGTGTAGAAGACATCTACACTGACAACTATAAAACAATGCAGACAAAAATTATAGAAGATCTAAATAACTGTACAGATACATTGATGGATTAGAGGATTCAATATTATTAAGCTATCCATACTACCCAAATTGATATATAGATTCAATCTAATCCCAATCAAAATTCCAGTAGGCTTTTTTCTTTCTTTTTTTTTCTTAGAAATTGACAAGCTGATTCATAAACTTACATAGATGGAAAAGACCTAGAGTGGTCAAAACAATCTTGAAAAAGAAAAAGAAATTTGAATGACTTACATATTAAAGACATCACTAAGGAAATAAAAGACAAGTCACACTTGAAAAAAATATTTGTAATACATAGATCTTTGTATCCAGAATATACAAAGAATTCTTATAATTTAGTAAGAAAACAACTCAATTTTTTAAATATGAGCAAAAGACTTTTAATAGGCATATCATGTAAGTATGAATAAACAGCAAGCACATGAAATGTTCAACATCTTTAATCATGAGGGATATGCAAATGAAAATCACAATGAGATACTACTACATACCTACTAAAATAGCTAAAATAAAAAGATAATACCAAGAATTAGCAAGCATGTAGAGCAATTATTTGTAGGAATGAAAAACGGCACAGTCACTTTGGAAAAAAGTTTGAAAGTTTCTTATAAAGTTAAACATGTACTTTCTCATGGCCCAGCAATCCCACTCTTAGGTATTTACTCAAATGAAATGAAAACTTATATCAGGATGCAAATGTTCGTAGCAGTTTTATTCATAATTGCCAAAAACTGGGGGGTGGGCAGGATATCCTTCAATTGGTGAATGGATAAACTGTGTATATACAAAGGTATACTACTCGGGAATAAAAACAAATACTGATAGATATGACAGCATGGATGGATCTCGAATGCATTATGCTAGTGAAAGAAGCCAGACCCAAAAGGGTACAGAATGTATAATTCCATCTATATGACATTCTGGAAAAGGCAAAACTATGAGGACAGAAAACACATCAGGGGTTTCTAGGGACATGGAGAGGGAGTGGATAAAAAGGAGCAGAAGGAAATTTCTTATGGTGCTGGACTGACAAAGTGATTATTCAATAAAATTAATTTGTCAAAACTAAGAGCTGTACACCAAAAAGGGAGATTTCACTGTATAAGTAAATTATACTTCATTTTTTTAAAAACTCAAAAAAAATGAACTAGTTATATACAACATAAATGAATTCTATTAAGATAAACATAGCATTAGCAAAAGGAGCAAAACATAGTGTTTAAAGATACAGGCTTAGGAGATAAAACTAAAATGAGCAAGAAAAGTAAACTCCAGAAATGTTGAGATAGTAGTTAATTATAAGGCAGAGTGAGTGGGTAGAGATTAGAAATGGGCATAAGACAAACAGGAGCTTCCAGTACACCACCATCGCTCTTCCTTTTTCTGGGGGTTGCCTGATTATTTGCCTTGCAATAATTCATTAAGCTATCATTTATATTTTATATCCTTTTCTGTATGTGTGACAGGAAAAATGATTAATTTTAAAAGACAGCAAGCCAAGTAGCTCAGGGTAAATTATGAAAGATTAAAAGAAGATTTTTATTTTTCTTAGAAGTATGAAGTATTCTTGTTTCATATCTCGGCTCTATCATCTGTTAAATATGTAACTTTAGGCAGGTTTCTCAACCTTTCTCAGCCTCAGTTTACTCATCTATAAAATGGAGAAATTACACCTGCTTCGTAAAGTTATAATATCATACAGATTAAATGAGGCTGACGGAAACACCCTTCAGAGTTTCTGCCTACCTTCCAAGTCCCTTTTTGAGGGTTCATTTTACACACATGGGGTAGATCCACAACGGCCACAATTTTATGTTATATGACCCCTACTACTGCTCAGTTAAACCAGAGGTGGGCGCTTAGCCCGAACTGGGCTAATCACAAAGCCTTCTGGGGAATTTAAAATGGGTAATGAGCAAGTTCATTCTGTCTAGACTATATTATATACAGAAGAGATGTAAATCTCCAGAATACAAACAATGAACTATCCAAAAAAGAAATCAAGAAAACAATCCCATGTACAATAGTATCAAAAACTAAAGTAAAATACTTAGGAATAAATTTACCCAAGGAGGTGAATTCAGTACACTAAAAACTATAAAACACTGATGAAAGAAAGTAAAGAAGACACAAATAAATGAAAAGATATCCTGTGTTCACAGACTGGAAGAATTAACATTGTTAAAACGTCCATAGAACCCAAAGAGACCTACAAATTCAATGCAATCTCCATCAAAATTCCAATGACATTTTTCACAGAAATAGAAAAAATCAATCCTAAAATTTGTATGGAACCACAAAGTCCCTGAACAGCCAAGGCAATCTTGATCAAAAAGAACTAAGCTGGAGGCATCACACTATCTGATTTCAAAAAATACTACACAAAGCTATAGTAGTCAAAACAGCATGGTATTGGCATAAAAATTGGATACACAGACGAATGGAACAGAATAGAGATCCCAGTAATAAATACGTGCATTTACGGTCAATTGATCTTCAACAAAGGTGCCAAGAATGATACACAATAAGAAAAAGAAAGTATCTTCAGTAAGTGGTTCTGGGAAAACTGGATAACCACATACTGAAGAATGAAATTAGACTGTCATCTCATATCATATATAAAAACCAACTCAAAATGTATTAAAGATTTAAATGTAAGACCTAAAAGTATAAAACTACTAGAAAAAAACTTTTTAAAAAAACTTTAAAAAGAAAAGCTTTGTGACACTGATCTGGGCAAAAATTTCTTGTACATACACCAAAAGCACAGGCAAAAGAAGCAAAAATAAACAAATGGGACTATATTAAAGTAAAAATCTTCTGAAAAGCAAACAATCAACAGAATGAAGAGGCAACCTATGGAATGGGAGAAAATATTTGCAAACCACACATCTGATAATGTATTAATATCTAAAATATATAAGGACTCAACTCAATAATAAGAAAACAAATAACCCATAAATGAATATAGCTAATCATAATGCATTGCATACTTGGGAATTTCTAAGAGTAGATCTTACATGTTCCTACTACAAAAAAAAGGATAATTATGTGAGGTGATAGACATGTTAATTAGCTTGACTGTGGTAATCATTTCACAATGTGTATATATATCAAAATATCACATTGTACATCATAAATATATATAATTTTTATTTGTCAATCATACTTCAATAAAGCTGGGGGAGAAAAAGAAAGTAAATGGGAAAGAAAAAATAAATAAGATCTCCAGAACAGTAGTGTGAACACATTATGTCCCTTTCATGGCTAGCGTAGCAGAGAAAGAAAAGACTGAAACAACAGGAAGAGAGTGCTGTCTGCATTTCTGGTTCCTGATTCTAGTCCCTTACTGGGACTTGCCCTTAGGTTCCGTAAAACACAGAGTATCTATATAACAAATATTGTTAAGAGGCTAATGCTAGATCAGGTTGGATTCTATTATTTACAACCCAACTATTTTTGCTAACATATTATATAATACAAAGCACAAAGCACTATGTCTGGCACATAGAAAGTGCTCAAATTTAATGACTGTGGCAGCAATTGACTGATCTCTGACCTCCTATGTAAGGTGGGCATTTCCTTACCAAGCCCTGAAAGAGACCTACTCTAGTGTTCAAAATGTAAACTGACCTTGATGAGGGCTTATTCACACCACTGTTGGAGGTATATAAAAAATACGTAAGAAAAAAGCCAAGTCTCGAATTTCCTGCTAGGATCACAGATTTTTACTGCTAAAGACTGCAATAAAAGAGAAGGAAATCCCAGTATTAGAGAACAAAATTACAATGAAAAATTGAGAGTCTAGTACCTAAATTTAGAGCCTAAAGCAAAGTTTCTTCTAGCCCACTAAGATAAAAACTAAGTGTTTACAGTTCATAATGTCCTAGATTCCATTTTTTCCTAAGGTAATTCTATAGAATTCAGACTTCTGCGAATTTGGTAAAACTAAAATGTGCAATATTTTCACATCCACAACCTAGAGGCTATCTTCCCAATATGGAAAAGACACAAAACTAGTAACCTATGTAAAAGGTACGTAAAATTATCACTAGTTTCTAGAGGACAGAGACTTTGCATACTTATCCAAAGCCAGCCTATGTATACTCCAATGAAGCAGTTCAGAATCAAGTTATCTAAGCCAAGTGTATTGCAATAAGTCCTTATTTTACCTCATCTGCTTTTGCAAATAAATTATAACACAATTAGTAAGACATATGCAGAAATAAAGTCATTAACTATATGACTTTATCTTACTTAATATATTTAAGTTTCAGAAGACATATAAAAACAATTCTTACTTCATAGAGGTACTCCCAGTTGGTTTTATGTACTAACGTTCTCCATGATATCTGATTATGGTCTAGTGTACTCTACTACACAAAATATAAAATATGGACAATCTGAACCAATGGATTCCATTGTTTCCCTAGTATATGTAGAAAGTAATATTTTAAAAAATATAATTGCTAATTTTAATAACATTATATTAATATTTTTAACTTATAGATTTGAAAAAATACAAATACACTCTAGCCTATAATTTCCTTAATAAAAGTCTTTTTGTCATATCTGATCTCTTATGATATACTTTTCTCTACATAAACTTCTGATTACCATTCATATTTGCATGTAAATAGCACCTACATACGAGATATTTGTAGCATCCATGTAAAAATTCCTAGAGCACATTGGAAACTTAATTTTCATAAATTATTAATTGCATAAAGTCTGTCAGTGTTATGAAAACATCTGGTAAACAGCAATATCATAAATAAAATTTATTTACAAACACTAGAGGGTGCTCTAATTCAACAGTGCTTGGTATCTGGCTTTGATACTTAAAATAATTTTCTCCTTGATTAAAATAAAATAATCTTTAGCACTAAAGATTTTTACTTTTGAATACATGCAGATAATTTAACAGCCAAAATTCCATTTTTCCCAAACATGCAATGAAACTTAGAATTCCACTGAAATTTTATTGTATAATTATTAAATACTTAAACAAAAACTAAGTATAGCAGTATAAAGATGGTCCTTGCCTACAGAGGAAATTGATGCAATGTTCAGATAACTAAAAGAAGGTGAATCTTATCTTTTGTAGGCTTAAGTTCAAGAAAAATTATAAAATGAATTTGGTAAAAAGACATAGTGACCCTAAGTATTCAGGTATAATTTACCATTTTACAAAGGTAATTTGAAAGCTGGTATTTAAACAAGGAATAAAAGTGCTATTGCTGCAGGATCTTAGGTGCTGTCTTAAAATAATTTTTAAGCCAATAGCCATAGGAAATTGGAAAAGAAAAAAATGAAGGCTTTGAATATCGAGACAGAAAATAATATCAATTCTAACTCTTCATTAGAAAGTATTTTGTGCTAGTTTTTTAAATTTATTTCTACAACATTCATAAACTCAATTACAATCTTTGAAATTTTCAAAACTGTGAAAAATTTGTATATTGCCATTTGGCAATCCAGAAAAGTTCCCTGAAGTATGAGTTTCTAATAGATAACATTAGACAATCACAAATAACAAAGTTTGATAGCTAGCAAAATATATTATTATATATTTCAGGAAAGTGGCTATTAACAGAGCCATTATTAAATCTTAATAACATATTTTACCTTTAAAAATGATGACAGAGAAAAAACAGAACATTATAAATATTTCTAAAATTATCATACCCTAAGTCAACCAATTTCTCTCAACCTCTCTCTCTCACAAACATGCATGCACACTCATTGCTCACTCACACACAATCCACTCGCCAAGAAGGGAGTACCTGGCTTATACCTCTCATGCCTTTCCCTAATGAAGTATCGAGAGGCCCAATAGAAAAATATGGCTCCGACACAGTCTGCTATGGATAAAGTTTTAGGACATTTTAGCAAGTCTAAAGTTGCACTACTAACATTGTATCTTGGAGCTCTAACATAGTCCTAATCATAATTTTAGCTTCCCACTAATATTTATAAGTTTTTGCCCATAAATCTGAAAAGCATACAGCCTACATAAAGTGAAGATTGAGTAGAAATATGTAATTTTACTTACAAACACCAACTTTCACCCCTTAATATAGTGTTTCATAAAAATTTACAAATTGTGAGACTAGAATATTCTACTCAAATAATAGTTTAAGATAAATACCTGCTTTCCATTTCTGAATACTGTTGTAAACTAATAGTCTCTGTTGTAATTTCTACTTTCCGTACACTTCCGAAGAAATCAGTTATCAGGACATTTTTAGGATCCCTCTGAAAAAGATCAGTGCGATGTCCAGGCGTAGATACACACAAACTTTTAGGACATACCTGAAACTGAAAAAAATAATAATAATACATACATGTATATCTACACACGACTTTCATTAAATCCAGTGACACAATACAATAGACCATAGTGTATTTATAAAGCTCTCCCAACCTAAAGAAGCTACTAGTTCTAAAGATTAAAGTTTCATTCCTATTGTAATGCTTGGCATTCTAAGAAAACTACACAGACATTAGAACAGTGATAAAAAAGGAAGTGGCCATGGAAGTAAAAATTAATCCCTTCCTTGAATCATATGCTACAAAGTGTATTCTGAACCCTTAAATCCACCTAGAGCTCACACTCAACACTAAGACAACAGAATTGCTTTTTTCTGTGTCTATATTCATCTCAGTGGGGTACTCTACTATAGTAGTTTTCAAACATTTTGTAATCATGACCCTTGATTTAAACTTTAAATTCAAATAAAATATTATATGGTAGCCCAATATATAAAATACATTAAAGTAGAGCTGCTTTGAATTGCAAAGTTGAAGTACAGCCTCCCTACTGCACATCCCCCTTGCCCTCTGCTGTAAACTTATGTACCATTTTATAAACCAAATAACTTTCTAACTATATCCATGATGAAAATAAACTCAAGCCACCTCCACACATACTCTGGAGCTCCAAAGAATACAGTCTAAAAACCACAACTTTACTGCAAAACAGATGTCATAACAACTTTCGTGTTACTCTTATCCCTGATATTCCACATCAGTGAATTACCAAGGACAAACATATATTCATCCACTCAGCAAAGCATAAAAAGTGTCTATTACATACAATTCACACTGCCACATTCTGTAGAGGATATGAAGATTGATAAGATATGGTCCTGTCCCCAAGGATTTAAGCCTAGTTAGAGATGAATAAACATAACGGGGCAGAAAAAAGATGACAGATTCCACTTCAGAAAAGGATAAACTTCTTATAGTTTGAGGATGAGAAAAAAGGATAGTGGGAGACAGTGGGATTTAAGCTATATTTTGAAGGAAAAGCAGGATTTACAGATGGAAAATAAGAAGATTCCTGATAAAGGAGCAGTTTCAGAGATGTGTAAAGCAAATGACTTAGTTTGGATGAAGCACAGGATATATGAAGGATAAAACTGAAGTCCCAGGTACACTGAAGGCCTCTCAGGCATTCATTCCTGTATAAGCAACTTGATGGGCTTTATTAAGTACCAGTAGAAGAAAACAGAAAAAGCACAGTCAAATGAGCTTGGGAAACACTAAATAGTATTATCTTCTTCTTTGTTGCTAAAAGAAACATAAACTTCCACTTATTATGAAATCGTTCCTTCCTTTCTTGTTTATCATAACAATCTGATTTCCTTAGCCTAAGCAACACAATGACTCACAGGTCCTTCCTTACCCACTTTAATTCTCAATAATCCCCTTCACATATAGAATGTCCACACTCTAGTCAGGCCATATGTTTATTACCAAAAATAAGAATCATGTATTAATCCAATTTCTGTGCGTTTGCAGTTCATACTCTAAAAGTATGCTAAATTTCTTTCTTCTCTTCCTCCAAGCCTGAAAACTTACCTCTTCCAATAAAAATTTAATCACTAATCCCAATATATTTAAAGGAACCATACAAATGTGCATTGTTGTCATGTTCCTTCTTTCATTCAGTAAACATTCAATGAGCATCCACAAGTATTAAGTTCTGTGGATAGTAAGATATGGAAACATTGAAGATATAAACAACTACAGTGCAATACTAAAAGTATAATACAGGCACATGGCAAGAACATTACCTGGAGGATCCAGAGACTTCATATAACAGATAATACTTCATAAATGTGCAATCAACTGTTACCAATGACATTGTAAATTTTTAAGGGGCTAAGCACCAGGTTTTCTAATTTTGCTGCTCCTGAAGCACCTAATATAGTACTCTGAATATAGCAGATAGAAAATGTTACTATATGCATATAATCCAATAGAAAATAGGTACTACTACACAATTGATCTAGAGATATGTCAAATCACTGTACTAGCAAACTGCAAGAAAACGGATCTTCCTTATTGACTAGGATTAAAACAGCCATCATTAAATTTTTTAAACAGAAGTGGTAGGAGAAGATGAGATATTAGTGAGGAATATTTATTAAAAACTAAATAGCAAGGGTGAGCAATTAAAAAAACATTACTTTTCTCAGTCTTTCCTGTATAATTTCAATGGAAAGTATTTTTTAAAATCCATTAGACATGTAAAGTGTGAGGTGCATATACTTTAAACTTTTGAGACATCATGTCATGCATTACATAATATACAATGTAAATCTAAATATGAGAATAAATGTTTAAATTAATTAAAATTTAGGTGACTATAATTTTCTTACAGTTAAAGTAATATTATCATAAATTTTGTTTTAATTCAAATTCATATCAAGATTTATCAAGCATTAAAACACATAATCTTCAAAACAAAGTAATTCTATCAAATTTGAAAGACTATAGCAGTTTTCAGAATTTTATAGCAGAACCCCTTTAATAAATGAAAACTTACCTAAAAGGTTTCTATATAATAAAAGTAATCAATGCAAAGTAGCTTGGCTGAAGAATTAAAGGACAGAGCTCTTTATATTCAGTCTCCCCTTTATTCCTAAGCTCCATGAAGGAAGGAACAGTATCTGCCACTTTCATTAGGGATAGCCAATGCTTGGCACTCAGCAAACACTCAAGATATCTTTGTGAATGAATAAACGTGGCATAAATTAATGGAAAAAAGAGTGAAAGTCATTGACACATAGTAATTAGCCAGTCTGGAATTGTTGTTTCAAGCATTTATTATACCTACTTTCAATAGTAACTCCAAAGTAGATTTAATTAAAAAGATGTAATCAACACAGAAAACTGAGGGGGAAAATTTGAACTAAATTGAAAATGGCATGTCAAAAAAGATTATACTAGAAGTTGTAGGGCTCACAAAAATATGTAAGGCAAGATCCTTGTCTTCCAGAAGCTACAAATTAAGTTAGGATTGATACTCAATTAGCAAGGTCAATAAAAGACATACTTTGATAAAAGTTATAAAGGAGAAATATAGTTCAATGGAGGCTCTGAAAATACAAGAAATTCCAACAGGGAAGAACTCAGGAAGACTTGCTGAAGGAGATATGATCTTATTTCACCCCTAAAGAATAAGTAGAATTTCAAGAGAGGAATCTAAAAAAAATTACATTTCTGGTAAAGAAAAGAGAATGAGCAAATGAAGGAAAACGAGAAAGTACTTCAAGAATAGCAAGTTACTGGGCTAAAGCTTTAAGATTCTTAATGGCAGAGAAAGATACTAATATAAAGGTAGATTCAAAACAATTTAAAAGATCACAATTGAACATATAAAACAGTACCCTCTAGGAGTAAAGGGAATAATAGACTTCATTTTTCACATTATGGTTAGCATACCTATGTGCTATAATCAAATCAAGCAAATACTTACAAGGTCATTCATATTAGTTTGGCTAGCTGGATTAATTTCTTCCAAAAACTCCAAGACATAAAATGTGTATCTATCCATAAGATGGACTCCAATGGCAGGATCAGGTTGATGCTATGAAAAGAAAAAGAAAAAAAAACTATATGTCTAATAGCATCATTATAACAAAATGCTTAAAATGTAATCAAAATTTCCTTCTAATGTGTTAAAAAGTCTAAGAATATGAAATAACAGATTCATAAAGCACATAAGTGATTTCAGAAATAGCTACACATTCCAAAGATACTGTAGTTTAAAAATGGAGAAAATGTACCTACCGAGAGTGAATCTTCTCCCACTTGGCTACTCGCTAGAGCCATTATGTTAGGAGAATAAAATCGTTCATACATGGATGCTCCCTGACAAGTATCAATAATAAACAGTAGCTCATTGTACCTGAAAGAAAAGTGATACTATCTCTGACAAGAATCACACTGTTAATCACACATTGACTAATATTTCTATAATACTTCCATAATATGTTTAAATCATATCTTAGTCATTTCATTAGCTAAAATTTGGAGAGTTTTCAGTAGAATTCCCAATAGAAATTTGACATTAGAAAAGTTAAAGATATAAACCTATCCCAGGAAACCACCCCAACAGGGATTAGTTGTGCCACAAACTAGCTGCCCCACCTCTCTCTTCCTCCCTTGTCTATGTCACATGATTCAAAATCCAAAGAAAAATTTAATTCAACACACACTTATTTGGCACCCATGCTGTCCTAGAAACTGAGCTAGGTTCAGGAAAAAAAAAAATATGACCTAGTTACCATACTCAAAGAGCTTAAAATCTAACTGGAAGGAGGATAAAACATGTAACTCAACTGGTATGTGATAAGTATTACAAATATATATTGAGTGCCTACAATGTGCCTGATACTACGCTGGGTATACAATAATCCCTGCCCTCATGAAACTTAGCGTCTTATAAAGTCAAAGTGCTACAAGCATTAAGAAAGCAATAGAGGAAACCACAAAGAAAAGCAGGTCTAAGAAAGGTGATGCCTGACACAAGCAATGAAGAGTGAGCATTATTTTATATAACAGAGAAAGGAAAGGAACATTCCAGTAGAGGAAAAAGCACCTAATTTTAAAAAGTATAAATGTTTTGAAATAGTTCTAAGTAGTTAGGATTGGGAGAATGGGAGGAAATTTGTTTCAAAAACATAGAGTAAGGTCAATTTGTAAAGGCTACCATATGAAGTGTGGATCTTATAAGTTTGCAGAAGCCACCAAAGCTTTTTGTTTTTTTAATTAAAGAATAACATAATCTAGTATCTATTGTCCAATAAGCGGGCTAGCTGCTGAAGGTGAAATAGGGAGAAGATACATTTTCTGGGAAGTTTTTTTTCAGACACTGGGTCTCGGTAAACAGCTAACATTGCACCTAGAAAAGAAAGCATGTATCTTGACCACAATATCCAAAAAGGTGATGGGAGTCACAATTAATATGACACATTTATTCTGAGGCAAAATTTGTGGAGGCCCCTAAGGATCAGAAACATCTAAAATTATGAGAGGCAGTATAGTAAACAAGAGAGCAAGCTCTGGGATTGGACCACTTGGGCCTGAATCCTAGCTCTGGCACTACTAGCTGTGTAAAGTTTGGTAAGTTACTTAATCTATCTGTGTCTCAGTTTACTCATTTGTAAAAATGAAGATAATGACAGAATCTACCCTATAGAGTTGTTTTTTCCTCAACACTTCCATGCATTCTGCTTATGCTTATATTTCAACATTTATAATATTTTGTAGCATAGTTGTACACATATTTCTTTTTTCCACTAGATTTTAAACACTTTGAAGACACAGTAAGCATCATATTCCCCTTTGTGCCATATGTATAGAAGGTAGCCCATAAGTGTTTACTAAAGATAATCAAGTTAGAAACAGTTCTGTTGCTACTTTAAATTCACTTACATTCACATATATGACAACTTCCAACTAAAGGAATGCTCACCAAGGATTACTAACAATATATCATTCTTAATGTGAATTGAGTTCCAAGTTTTATGCTAATCATACTTGCAACGATTTTTTTCCAAAAGAGAATGAGCTAGGAAGAACAGGTACAAGCTGAAAAATAATCAAATATTTATAATCTCCATAAATAATAGGAAATTTGGTTGGAGGGACTCTTATTTCCTCTCAAAAGGATGCTAATTAACATGAGATATGATCTTAAAATGTTAACTTTTTTCATGTTATATATTAATCCTGAGTTTTTCTTTTAACAATAACTCAGTTCATAGCGAGACATGGTGGCTCATGCCTGTAATCCTAGCACTCTGGGAGGCTGACGCAGGAGGAACACTTCAGGCCAGGAGTTCAAGACCAGCCTGAACAACATAGTGAGACCCCATTCTCCACAAAAAATAGAAAAAAAAAAAAACTAGCTGGGCATGGTGGTGCCCATTTGTAGTCCCAGCTCCTCAGGAGGCTGAAGCAGGAGAATCACTTGAGCCCAGGAGTTTGAGGTTGCAGCAAGGTATGATGATGCCACTACACTCTAGCCTGGGCAACAGAACGAGACCCTGTCTCAAAAAAAAAAAAAAAAAAAAAAACTTAATTTAATTTAATTTTTTTTAAAAAACCTCCATTCAGTGGAAATAACCAATATAAATTTAAAAGGGTGGAAGAAATGATTAAAATAAGTTAAAATCTTATAAAACATAAACTATATATCTACTAACCATGCAAAAATCAGGTATTAATATATCTTATGAAAAGAAGCCAGTTGCTAATTACCGTCTTTTCTGCCACATTTGTTCAAAAGCATCTGCAAGTTCTATGTTGGTAATTTCTTCAGAATCTTGAAATTTCAAGAAACCATTTCCACCATGTCCTTGTAAAAAGTCAAAAAGTGCAATAGATACATTTTTAAATGTCAACTGCATATGTCCAGATATAGTTATTTCATTCACTGCAATATTTCAATGTCACTTATTATTTTATACTCTAAAATACTGTGAACCAAGTAAATTTAATTTTCCATTATACCAATTTAAAAAAGAATGATAGACTATATAAAAAATAGCAGATACAATATCTTTAAGACTGTTTCTATCATTCAGTTCCAGAAACCCACATTTATAATCTTTCATTGGCTCCATTATGACCTCAGAAATGAGTTTCCATGCATAAAAGCTTATCAAATACCAGGCAAATATTTTTGGTGAAAAAGAAGTTGAAGATACTAGCTAATCCCATGGTATGCTAGTAGTCTTCACAGTATATACTTAGAATGCTATCACTACTAGAAAGTATAGTTTTCACCTAAAAATCGATGCTTTTACTACCATAGAGAAGACCAGAAGATTGTGACACAGCGTGCATGCAAGAGCTAGTCTGTCTGGATCCAAACACTAGCTATGCCACTTATTGACTGCATTACTTTAGGCAGATAATTTAATCTTTCTATGCCTCTGTTTCCTCAGCTGTAGAATGAGAAATGTGTTAGCAAGAACATTATTAACTTGCTTGCACAGCTCCTTTGTGCAGATTTTTAAAAGGTATCTCCACTGGGCATCAAAGTAGAGAAAAATTGTCTATTTTAGTGCCCCCCTCTGGATATATGCAGTGCTGTGACCTCACAAGTATTAATAGTTAGTGACTATGCCTTTGTGGGAGGGAAGGGGGAAATATTCCTTCCTCCTGTTAGATACAATCCTGTGCCAGGGCACACAGTTTACTAAGTGTAAACACATACTAGATTTCAGCTCCCACTTAACCCCCTGGCCAGATGCTGGTGTGCACTATATAACCTGCACAACTGTATGTGGCAGCCCTGAATATCAGCACCTAAGTCACTGGGCTGCTGTGAGGATGAACTGAGTTCAATATACACATTGATTTAGAATATTGCCTGAAAGTATAGTAAGCCTCAATAATCATTAGCTATTACCATTTTTATTAACATATTACCACAATTATTAACCTTCCTATTCTCTTACAGATGTTGGTAACTTTCTTCTGTAAAGGATCAGGTAGTAAATGTTTTAGGCTTGTGAGCTATATGGTCTCACAGCTACTGAACTCTGCCATTGTAGTGTGAAAACTGCCTTATGCATAAATAAATGGATGCAACTGTGGTCCAATAAAACTTTATTTCCAAACAGGCAGCCAGCTCATTGGCCATAGTTTATCAAACCCTATCTTAAAGTACTGGAATTTGTTCCATGCCTGAAATTATCCTGAAAGAATATCAAGAGAATATGAAAAAAAATTAATAAATTCTTTAGTGTAGTACACCAAATAAAGCTAAGCTACAAAACTGCATTTCACTTTATTTGCCACAAAAGCTTGAAAACTTCTTGTAACTTTCAGATAAAGTAAAATGAAAATTTTCCTGACTTCATTAAGTCTATTATTTTATAAAGTTTATAAATTGAGTTTTGAAAGTTATAAATAAATGCAACATGATAGATTAAGAAAAGCCACTAAGTAGGGATCATTAACTGTCCTGCTATGTGACATTTAAGAATGATTCCCATCTGTTTTATCATCAGGTAAATGGAACGCCTTCTGAAAAATTTATTTTACATCTTTTTATCAATATCATATTTACTGACTACTTCTATAAGGTAGGTGATGGTGATAAAAAGAGGAAAAACATAATCAATGATATCCTGGAATTCAAAGTACAGTGAAAGCAAAAGATACCCAAACAACCAAAGAATAATAAGTTAAATGCTACAATAGAAACTAAGAATTAATATAAGAGTACAAAGAGGAGAGCTCACATCAGCCAAGAAGAAAAGTGTTTTTGGATAGAGCAACTACAGATGCATTATTCATACCAGGACACTTCTGAAGGAGAAAGGAGGAGATATTAATAATTACACTGGGACAATAGATATAAACTATTATATTAATACAACTGTCCCAGGAAATTGGAGACTTAAGTCACCCTAGACTTAGAAAGGAAATCACTGAAAAAGTGACTCCTGAGCTAACACTAAAAAGATAACAAGTAATCAGGTAGGCAGAGAGGACTGAGAGGACACCATAGGCAAAGGCAATAGCTTAAATAAATGTCGGGAGGACAGAACAGTCAAGTGCTTAGAAGGGAATTAGGAAAAGTGTAAGAACTAAGACTGAAATTAAAAACTAATATAACTAAATCATAATATATATTATATACTATTATGTATAATATACATTATAACTATATTATATTATGGAGCACTTTTATCTCCAATATTCCTCAAAGTATAGTCAAAAGTCTACTATATCTCACATCTGGGGAGTATATTCAAAATACAGTTTCATGAACCCTACCCCAGCCCAAAACTGAAAAAGAATTTTAGAATAAGGCCTAAGTATCTACATTCAGGTAATCCTTATGCACACTAAAATTTGAGACTCAATCAATGGAAAACCATTCTAAGGTTTTAAGGATAAGAGGGACACATTTGTAATTTCTATTCAACATCCTAGTAGGATGATTAACAGAACAAAACTGAAGGATGCTATAGCAGGATATTATGTAAAAGGTGATAAACTTTACCAGGGCAATAGTAAAAAATATAGAGATAAGAAAATAAGAAACAACACAAAATGTTATACTGTTTTCAAATATCATTTCGAGTAGTTCTATATCACGGGAAAATAGACCCACATGACAAACTATTTTAACAAAAATGACTTAATGTATTTAGATTTCTTTCCAAAAAGAGTTTCAATATATTCTACCATAAAAATCTCTAAATTATAGAATTACCTGTCATATAAATAAGAATATTGCTTCTGTCATCAGAAAGAAGACGTTTTGACCGAGGAGTACTAGGTGGGATCCTGCCAGTTAATACCCGTAAAAAATTCTCCACAGTTACCTAAAAATAAAGAAAGAAATCAAATGAAATAGAACCTGGGGAAACTTAAAAATCATTTTTTACTTTTAAACACATTCCTTCTTCTTTCTCTACATATTACTCAACATAAACTGAAAATTAAAACACAAAAAGAATTATAACTCAAAATTTGTTTATTTAAACATATACCTCAGAGTAACTTTACTTCTATAAAAAAAAAAGTACTAAAAACTAACAAAGAAAAAACACCTTGGAGAAAAATAAGTTAATTCTAAATTAAAAATTTTAAATGCTATGCAAAGTATTGCCTTTAAAAATTACCCAAAAGCTTAAAAATTATTAATCTGTCTACATAGGCAATTCTTTGGGAAGATATAAATTAAAGGAATTTGTAAATACAATCAGCTACATCATTGCAGCTAATCTGTGCATCTACTTAGTCAACTATGGATTAACCATGAGAGAAAACAGTTCCATACATAATTCCCCAAAATTATGTATCTTTAACTTTTGAACACCTTTTGTTACTTAGATTTCATCAGGGGTATCTTTAATGTAACACTTTAAACTAGATTCCCCAGTCTGGAATTTCTAACCCTCTGGGATTCTTTGAAGGCATATTTAAAGTTGTAGAGAGTAAAATACTTCTTTAAAGTTAACAGCTAAGTCATATATTATGCATTTCTAAATTTAAAAAGTAGAAAATCTATCCAGATTTCTTATTCATCTTTTCCCTAGATCACGGGTGTGTAAATGTGTAGGTATACATATGTCTGTAAGCTGTTAACTTACATTCTTCCTAGAAGACAGAAAGATGCTAATTGTTTTAAGAGGACTTCTTGTTGGCTAACAAGGAAGGGAAATTTTGTATCTATGTTTTAAGATGACTAAACAAACAAGTAAAAAGTCAAACATTCATACACATTTAATTCATTGAACAAACATTGTTGAGCGCCTGACATAAGCTATAGGTACTTTCTAGATATAAGTTATATAAGATATAGGCCCTCAAGAAGCTTACAGTCTAGGAGGAGATAGATATGCTTTTAAAATTGCTTCAAAAGAGGTCTGGGAACACAGAAACTGTGTTTTACTTTTCGTAGGCTTCGTAAAAGGAAGGATTATCTAGGAAGACTTCATAAAGGAAGCCTTCAAAAAACATTTTCACCATCTATTAAATTTAAAATGAATTTTCCAAGGGAGAAAATATACTATAATGTCATTTTTATACTTACATTTTAATTTTTAATCATATGCATAAAAACACTGGAAATTTATTAAAAGTGCTTATCTCTAAGTAGTGGAAATATTGTGTGAGTTTTTTGTTAGTCATTGTAACTTTTCCACAATTAATATAATTATTGAAAATACTAAACTTGAATTTATAAATCAAATATGAAAAATATATTCACTGTAAAATACATTTATTGTAAAAGAAAACTGATACATGAAACCTCACCAAAATAAGACAGAAGCCAATATAAAATTTTTCTATCCTAGCTACATATATAAAATGTTCATGTTTGAATATTTCTACTCACACATTGTCTCCTTAATACGAACCCTAGAGACAGAATTATGTCACGGCTTCAGTGAAAATTAAGATAAGGAAAAAGAATATGACAGTTCTGTTTTACCACTGGTTATAGAGCTTAAAAGTAATGACATTTCAAAAATGTGGCTAGATTAAACAATTTACCTCATAGCTTCTATAATCCACTTCCACATCATCTCCATACACATTTAGTTCCATATTCTTGTGACTAAACACTGTAGCTGGTTTGGGATTTCTAGGATTGCATGCCATATCATCTGCAAGCATTAGGACAATGTGACTAGGAAAAAAAAAATTCCAGTAAATATATTATGTAAATAAAACCAAAAAGTTAAACACAAATTTTATTTTTGTAATGTAGCAATTATAGTCATTCTTTTCCTCATTAAAAAAATAACTAAATTTCCAACTAAATATTGAGAGGGACTTTAATTATTTTTTTCATATTCTTATATAGTATATATCTTAAAGTAGAGAAATTACAGCAATTTGGCATAAACTTAACAGAACTTGAGAGTAATAACTTATTTTTTCTCCCAGTAGAGTATACTTTACACCATATAACAAAGGGAAGCTAAAAGCTGTCTTCCCCAAAGAGTTAAAAAAAAATTTAGTAATATTTGTCATTCTCAAGACTTACAGAGTCCACATTAAATGATGATGTTGCAAATAATTTAACTTTCGGAATCCCAAATGCTTAAGTAAGAAAATAAATCGTCTATCAGCAAGTACAATCGGTGTAGCACAGGTATTATACAACTACTCCTCACTAACTCCACTCCCTCTCCCTAATGCCAGCCACCATCATCTCTTGACTAGATGCAGAAACAGCTCCCTACCTGGCTTCCTGCTTCCATTCTCACCTTCTTTCAGTTCATTCTCCTAATAGCCACCAGAGTGATCTTTCTTAAATAAGTCAAATCATTAAATTTTCCCACTTAAAACCTTCCAAGGACTCCCCATTATAATTATAGTGAAATCTAAACTCCTTACATCATCTAAAAGGCTCAATTAATCTGGTCTCTATCTCTCCAACTTCAGCCCCTTACCAACCACATTCGCCATGCTCCCTCCACACTGGCCTTTTTGTTCCAGGAATATGCCAAGTCTTTCCTGCTTCAGTGGCTACTGACCAAATTTAGACTTCTCTTCTCCCAGATCATATCATTCCAATCTTAGCTGTGGTACTCTGTCTCATTATGTGTTTTATTTTTTCTACATCACAGCTATGAGTCTGAAATTCCCATCAGCTCCCACCACCACCCCATTAGGATGTAAGTTCTCTGAGGGCAGAGGCTGTATGTGTCCTGTTTACCACTGTATCACTCAGGGTAAGTAATAGAGCCTGGCATGCAGTAGGTGCTCAACAAACAATTTTAAGTGAATGAAACATTTTCATTTTTGCGCATAATTTCTTTAAGAGGAAATTATAAAATCTCTCTTAAATACTTCTCATCTCGATTCTACCATTAAAACTGGTGAACATGAATCAGGAAATTTTCTATTCTACCATATACTTGAGCCTCCCAAACAGAAGGGAAAAATTAATGTGGCGTACGTAACTAGTTTGGCAGGAGATAACAAGAAGAAAATGTTCTGCTGCATATGTTCCAAATACATTAAAGTTCAAAACTGAAACATTGTGATTTTTCTTGAAAATTGGCTAGATTTCTACTTTGAAAGCATTCCAACCCTGCAACATTCAAAGATCAGATCTTCAGCTGTTACTGATTCATTCTTACAGAATGGTGAAAGTTATTCCTCTTAAAATGAAAAATATATCTTCTCTTTTTTATAGCTTAAGGAGATCATTAATTTACATTAAGTTATTATGTTATCATTCATTTTTATTGTAAAAAAAAGACTGAATTGACCTCCAAATGTTGATATAAAAATGAACATCACTTTAGGCCATATGTTTTGTTTAGGGTTAATTCCATTCTATGAAACTACTTATTCAATATCTATACAATGTCAATATCAATTGTAAAGAAGTAGTAATTTCATCTTAAACATCATAAATTTGATCATTATTTTTCCTGGAGATAATTTTGAGCCTCAGTATAAGTACCATGACCCTCAATTAACATAATCAATATATCACAAAAAATCATTATATTTGTAATAATATGGATAAATGAGAAACAAGTAAGGAAACAGAATGGATTTCAAACTTTTAAAAGTCCACCCATGTATTCTAATTCACTGGTTCTGAAACTTAAGAAACATTTAGAACTCTTTTCTGGAAGAAAAAAAATTGTCACTTGCTGTAAGTGTTATTTTTATAATGGTACTTAAATACAGACATACAAGTAAACTACTTAGGCTTACAGTTCTTACAAAGTAACAGAATCAAGAGAAAATTATAAATTATGTTCTAACAAAACTACCAAACTAATGATACTCTAAAAGCATTAATTCCATTTGAAAGATGATGTTATTTTCCAACAACTAAATGACTATTATGTTTAACAGAAGATCTTCAGGTCTGGTTCTACATGCAATTTTTTTCTATATTTTGAAATCCATACTACACATATAATTCAATGGTATAGGAAATGTCTTTTCAAAAATGTATGTTGTACAATATTCAATTCACAATTTCCAGGCTCTGTTTACTGTTCAGGACAATCAGATCTTATATTTAAGTAAGTTTTTGCCAATAAACATTCGTTGAATGCCAGTTATCATGAGATCTCACTTGACTCCTTAAAGTGTCTTTTTCACTTGAATTATCAGGCTAACATCATAGCAGTTATTTAAATCTGCAATGAATGGGTATCAAATCAATTACTGGTAAAATCAAGACCAAAAAAATCAACATTGAGGACATACTACTATGTTCCTATAAATAAAAATAACAAGTTGCTTTATATCTTATTAAAATTAAGACAAACTCCCCAAAATATATCTCCCATCAATACAAGAATATGATCTTCTTACAGTTTGGCAAGCCTATGCATAATGACTCAACTCTCACACTTTATTCTTTTCAAGCCCCTGCAAAACCTGCTTCATAAAACAAAGCATATGTAATATGGCCTTCTTTCAACACAAAACCAAAAGAAAAAGTGAGTACTGAAACTGTATGGCAAGTTTGGTTATACAGTACATAGTTATTTATATAAATGGTTTCCAAATTTTTTAATCATGTATTCCTATTAGAAAAAAAAATTGGTAGGACACGCCCATATATAACTACTTAATTATATGTATTTACATATGACTTATAAAATGTTTATTATACATATAATAAATATTAGTGAAGTACAACTTTTTTCTTAGATTAAAAACTAATATTTTCTTCCCTTACCACTTTTTGGTATCTTATCTAAATAGAATATTCAGATCATGCTTATACAGATTTGTTTTAAAGATGATCATTAAGATGAAAATGATATTTTAAAACTTCACAAAAAAGAAGTCATGAAACCCAATTTGACAAACACATGTGGGGGGAAAATGGTCTAAAAGAAATACTTTCCCATTATTATAGCTGCTAACCATTGAAGGAACAAGTAAACTGCATTGGGGCTACTTGGCCACTCTTTACCTGCCTCCCTGAAATTCTTCTTTAGCCCAATCAGGAACCAGTAACTAATGGGTAAAAAATATATATTTTAAGAAGATGAATAATCTTTCACAGTCATGGACCAGTAGAGCACGAAATTTCAAAAAGCATAACTTTTCATTTATAATAGACTGGCATTAACTCAATAAAATTTTTTCACTGAATGAAATTTAAATAAATCACTGCATTGGCCAAAATGTTTTTAAACTGTTCCCTTAAAAATGTTATACATTCTCTAGCCATGCCTAATCAGATACTACCTTAGAGCATCTTCAGCTACTAGAGCTAGGATCACCAGGCTTATCTTCAATAATATCATCATCCCAGGCTAGAACGGTAGCTGAACGTAAAGCAGTAGGAGATCTGAGGGTCACAGAAATGTCTGATGCCCTCTTATATCTCTGGGTTTCTGCTTCATGTGTGTTGCTTTTTTTTCCCCTTGTCATAATTTACAATACTCTGTGCAGTATTGCTTCTGCAGCAATGAAATGATGATTGGACCAAGAAAATTCAGGAAGTCAAGCTAATCAGTAGCTCAATGCCAGGGTAATTTATTTTTTGGCTTTTCTTCTTCCTTGTCTTCCATGTCTTGAGGAATCTCCAAGTTAATAACTCTTCCCACCAATCCACTATGAAACTAATCATTAACAAACCTGCTAGTCACAGACGCTGGATCATCAAGATTAATTACTTTCAAGTTACCAAATAGCAAACAATTAGCATTTCAAAACTATATGATGACAGGCATTTTGTACTTATATCAGTAGAAATAAAAAGTCAAAAAACAGGAAGAGACAGGAAGAGTCATCAGTAGTAGACATGATATCATACACCAAATGAAATGAGGGTAGAGCTAGCTAGCTATAGAATCATATATTTCAAGTCGCAAGTGGTTTAGTATAATAAGATAATAGTTAACATTTATTGAACACTTGGCATATCTCAGGCACTGTACTAATAAAATAAGCACATTACAAGCTTTTTATGAGCTATGTATTATTATCACCTCTATTTTACAGGTTATGAAACTGAAGCATAAGTTACATAATATGCCTCAGATGACATAGCTAGCAGGTAGTGAAGTCTGATTTCAAACCCAGATTTATTTGACATGAACTTTTGTTTTTAACGACTCTGCACTACTCTGAAACTATGTAAACTGGCATGTGAAAGTATTTAATGGTGTGTTTTGACTTATATTGATAATTTAATTGACTCAGATGATTACGTTATATATACATTATTGCCGTTTAATATTTTTGGCACGTAACTAAAGTAAAACAGGCTCTTGAAATGCTGAATGGAACCATCCAGAGACCTTAGCAAACACTCAAAGATAGCACTATAACATACAATTTCTCGTATAAATGTAGTAAAGTATAACCAAAAACTTCCAGAGCCCCCTTAGATGTAAAAATAAGAGAATAGAATTTCAAAGAGATGCAGAGGCTAATATCCTAGTCAGCCTCCAGTCAATTTCCCAAAGCACCTAATTCCTTTCTACAGAAGGACATTGGGGCTACATCCGGCTGCTGGCCCTTCTCTCATTAGTAGTTCTTTTCAGCCAGGAAGCCTGCCATTTTCATTCTCAACCACCTGCACCAGTAGCCTACACCTTAAGTCTTCACTGTTTCATCTTTACCTACAAACAATCCCCAATATTAACCATTTTTCCTACAATGGGGGAGGGGCAAGCAGCAGAGATGCCCCATCCACTCTCTTCCCCTCTCCCCTCAGGGTTAAAATCAGTATTGTGTAGACAACTTCTCCAACTCTTTCTTCCTTTTTTCATTGCTCAACTCCCCACTAACTAGTTTACTGACTTACTCAAGCACACTGGCCTCAAGGCTTCAAATTCAAATCTGTGTACTACATTACCGAAATTACAATTTACTATATTTCCTGAACATTCTGGGTAGCTCACAGAAACAGTCAAAAATCAGGAATGTTACATTTTCATGAATGCCACTAATCTAGTATAACCTACATTTACAAGTTATATAGGAAATATATAGGAAAAATTTTTTTAAATCTTCAAACATTACAAATAGTCCATCATAATGAAAAACTTCTGTGTGCAATCTTTCATATATTCTCATATTTAACAGAAATTTTACTTTTATTATTTTTCCAGTAATGGTCTGTACTTATCTAGTCACTCTCCCTAATTCAACTACTTTTATAAAATATATTTTGGATTCTTGCTTAGTACCAATAGAGTTTAACAGTCTATATGGAACGTCTTTAGAGTGCTGCAAGCAATTTCCTAGGACTTGACCACAATGCCTGAATAATTATACACTTTGCCTAAAAAATATATGCAAGCATCATTAATGTGCCTTCTCTGGTACATTCCTATTCTCGAATAGCAAGAAAATCAAAAGGTCTTCTTGGTTTTCTCTAGGCATTATGCAAAATAGCTAAGATATTCTTTTCATTAAGAGAACTTAAATAGCTATGCTTCTTCTGAGGTAACATTTTAATCATTTTTTAAATATCTATTTGGCAAAGGCTAAAATATAAGGACCCAACACTGGTAATGAAGAATATTTTGCCATTGCTCTGCTCTTTAATTTGATCATAGAAGTCAAGGAGGACAAAAATCGAAGGGGAAAAATGTAGAATGGGAACTGTCACAGACAAAAATCAAAGAGTAATTAACTGAACGATATTAATAAATCTCAATTAAATGTAATTCAACAGTGTATTTTTTAAAACAGAATATAACAATATTCATTCACATGCATTTGATTTAACTATTCCATATTAAATTGTCCAGGTACTTAATATAAAATTTTATCCAAATTATCGATTTTGGATTCCCCATTTCTATAAAATTATAGAAAAATAAGATTAAAGATTAAGGAAAAATGGAAACAAGATTACAGAATTAACCACTGAATTTCATTTCCAGGGAGTAAAAGAGAACATTGACTTAAATTGAGAAGATATATGTTGAACAATATGGCAGACCTTCTAACAAAAAAAACCTCTAAACATAGAATTTTAGTAGACAATCAAAAACAAAAGAGAAGGTAGAGGGAAGGAAATTTTAAAATTCCTTTCAGTTCTAACACAGAAGTAGTGATTACTAATATTTAAAATTTACCCACAATACACTAGAGGTAATGGGATTAGAGTACAGAATGGTGGAAATAAATACAGAGTAAGTACTAAAATACATTTAGGACCACAATACATTAGTTACAAAAAAAAGCTCCCTAATAAGATCTTATCTGATTGTCCTTTGCTTTTTTTCTTCAGCAGTCCTATGTGGTTAAAAAATTGACAGGTTAGGTAAATTAACCTCTGATTAATATGGGCTTTATTCTCTAAATTAACATATCTGAATTTCATGATTTGAAGCCTTAAAGATGGATACAATTTTAAATACATAAGTTAATGGATGGGCATAAGGATGTAACATCAGGGTATCTTCTGAACTGAGTAACCTCCCACTTGTGCTCAGGCCAAATTCTTAGAAACTATTAATATGAAACTCTGTGAAATATCTTTTCTCTAAAGAAATCAAATTTGATTCACAAATGTTAATTTCATTCTTGAAAGAGTCAGATAGATGACAGAGAAAGAACATTGTTTCTATCAATTCTCCATTAAAAGTCCTCAGAACTTTCTCAGAAATACTTATTATTATCACCACTTTCCATGGTAAAATGTCAAGTTATCTATGACTTATTCTGAGGCCACTCCCATTGCCACCACCCAAGCACTTAAGTTTTTCCTGAGGGCTATAATTGACTCCCCTACCTTTTTCTCTGCCCTGTATCCACACTTCAGTTAAAATTATACAAATTGGCAAGCATATTCTCAACAGCATAGTCTCTTAATACACACAACTGTCCAGGACTTTCTCTTTCAAGTCAAACAAGTTGTCCCTAGCAAGTGTATATATGTGTGTGTCTACGAGAGAGAGAGAGAGAGAGAGAGAGAGAGAGAGAGAGAGAGAGAGAAAGCCTCCTAAACTACTCTCTTTGGTCCTTCAAATGACAATTCGGGTATGAGGGAATGAGACTTACATTGGGTGGGCAGAATATCTATTTTGGCTTAGAGAGCCTCAAGCCCCACTGGAGTTGGTATCTTATGTAGCAACTCCATAGATATGGTTTTCGGGGTCCCTAAAAGGAACAGGCCCACTTACAACAATCATCACATTCAGGGAAGCCCAAAGATATATCTTTCTCCTCACGTATTTATCAGTTATTCATCCCAGTCCAGTTGCAGTTATGTACTCAATAAGGGAATATTTTTAACATAAGCAACATTGCTTGTCTTTATCAGACATCCATGGGAACAAAGTTATAAAGTGAACAAAAGTCAAATTCTTATGCAGAGCTTTGTTAGTCCTTTATCACACCTTAGTTCTAGTTATTCTTTTTAATTGCAAGGAATCATGAAAACCAGTTCAAGAAAGAAGGATGAGTATTAAAATGGCACACATTTTTATGGAAATTCAAGAATAAGGCTTTACAGATTAGAGCTCAAAAGTAGTTCTAGATATATCAACACACAATCTGTGGAACTTCACAAACTCCAGTGCTTTGCCATTATGTGACTCAGTTATTCCGCAAGCATCTGCTTCTTTCTCCTTTCCCTACTAATAGGCTTATTATTTTTGTCTGGTCTGTACACAATTCATCACTGAAAATGTCTCAACTTACAAACATCTACCTTTTTATGACCTTTCTTATGATAATTAAGACTCTCACAGTAATAATAAGACTAGCATTTAGTACCATTAAATTAATGCCAAGTCAGTTAATGCTAGACCAATGCAATCAAAGTAATTAGAAAACATGATAGGCTGATTCAAGAGAGTGTATAATGAATCAAGGGAGAAGGGAGCTAGGAATTACTGTTGGGTCAGCCAATCAACAATATTCACCCCATCGAGGTAATACAGATAAGGGAACTAAGGCGGAGAGAGATTAAATAATTTTTTCAAGATTAAAAAAAAACTAATAGTGATGTTCTCGGGCCATTTCCAGGTTTATTAAAGGCCTGATGATATAGTAAGAAGCAAATATGAGCCTCAGACACAGCAAAGAATTGCCTTATGTGATAGTAGTCAGAACTTAGAGCGACAATGTGGTCACTTCCCTGTTCTGGATTCCTCCCACCTGTCTGCTTTCTCACTCTCTGCAGGCTGTGTCACTGCCAAACTTGAGGATCACCACAGTGAGAAGAAAGGAAGTAGACAGAGGGGAGCTGTAGTCAGTCACTCATGTCCTTATCTCATGTATCTTTTGTATTGCTTCTTTGTTGGTTTGGTAGTAATCTGTACCAAAAGCAACTCAAGTAAAGTCATCTTTCTTGCCCATCTCTGAAATTAGGTCAGACTTCACTAATGGAGCCAGGATTTAAACTAAAGTTGTTTGACTCTAGAGCCTACAGTCTTAAAAACTTGTTAACTGCCTCCCATCTAAGTTGTAATATCCACATGTTTTCACAATCCTTGAGAGCACCTAATTTTATACTGGTTTATAATTTATTTTAAAGCAACCATTAAAGAAAGGTATTTAACAAGGCTATTACAAATACTCAGGATACCAAGTTATTGCACATTCTGACATAAATACTAAATGTAAGATGCCAAAAGGTTCACTTTATTGGGGGTACCAAAGTGAAAATGAAAATAATTCACTGAGTTATCCTCAAATTGAAATAAATGGACAGCTCTAGACAAAGCTTATCACAAGAGAAAGCTCTGAAGATAGGCTACTGTAATTTTGGTAGTTATTAAATTATTATTCATAATAGTAAATCAAATATATTAAGTTATCATGCAAACATCAACTTCATAAGGCATATCAGCATTTATCTTTATCTTTAATAAATTGCTTTCACTTATCCTTTTTTGTTTTTTCTCTTATTTATACTGATGAATTGGGCAACATAGTATAATATAATCACTATAACAGGATTCCAGTATTACGTCTGTCACTCTGTAGTTGCTGACGTTAAATATCACTTAACTTCTCAGGAACAGATTTTTCTCATGCATAAAGTATTTTTCTGGACTACTAATGTTGAGGTCTTTAAAAACTATTTTCATTGTAAAATTTTCAAACATGAAAAGCTTCTAAAGATTAAAAAACATTCTAAAAGTACAAAGATATAAAAGGAAGAAAACTGTCATTGTTTGCAGATTTTATGGCTACCAAAAAAAGAATTTACAGTCAAATTAGTAGAATTAGAACAACATACAAAAACCAACTACATGCATAGCAATAAAAGTTAGGAAATGTATTTTTGGAAAGATTCCATTTACAATATCAACAAAAAATAACTTTAAAAATCTACCAAAGACGTTTATGTAGAAAATTAATTATAAAACTTAATTGAATGCTATTAAACACATAATTAAATGGAGATATATGTTATTCATAAATTGAAATATTTAATATCAAAAAGAAATCCCTTCTCTCTAATCTATAAATGCACTGCAATGCAAATGAAAATCCCAACAGAAACTTTTTTTAAGAACTTGTCAAATTGATTCTAAAATTAATATGGAAGAACAAGACCCAAGAATAACCAAGACTATTCGAAAAAAGAACAAAGTCAAGAAAATCAAGTTACCAGATATAAGAATAGTGACAGGAGTCAAGACATTGTGGTATTGGTAAAGAAATAAACAGTTTTCAACATCCCAAAGCCCTCCCATCTATTTATAAATCAATAAAGAATTTCCCCTATGCTCCATAAAACCACTCCATGGACTTCTGTCTTGCAAATTGGTCCTACTTACTGTCTAAACATAAGAGCATGAAGGCAGTGACCAAAATGCTCCTTTTACCTTGTCACTAATCTCCTCAGAACACATTTCAACTTCCTAACTAAATGTTTCCCTATTTAAGATATTATACACTTCTCTACCAGGATCATCATGTGGAGTGACAGACAGATCAGCTGCCAATGTGTGACTAAAATGACAGATTGTTCATGTCACATAAGTATCCATATTCAAACATTATTATTTATATTTTTAAGCAGTATATGAGAAAAAACTGTTGGGACATGATAGGAGACAAGAGAAAGAACATTCAAAGGCAAGAGTTAAAATTATCTTCATAATAACTATGACTATATATTGCAAATTATTTACAAAACACATTTTCTATAGTTCTAGTCCTTTTGTTCATAAAAAATGAGGTGAAAATCATAAAATATTATCAATATATTAAAATAATATAAAAATCATAATAGAAAAAGTTTAAAATTATATATATTTAATTATTTAGAAAATTTTATAAGCTAATTGTAATGGCTTAAAAAAAAAATCAGTGATCTCCCTGTACAGAGCAATTTATGAAGATCTACATAGTGAAACAAAGAAAAGAAACAATATATGGATAAGAAAGGAGAATGCAGGACATTCTAGGTGTTCTGGGTTCCAGAGCATTTCTATTATATCACAGCTATCTCCTCCCCTTGAAATTAAAACAGTTAATATTTATATAACATTTAGAGAATTCTTTCAATATACATTACCTCATTTTATGAAAATCTATAGAGATTGGTATAACATACACATTCATTTAAATATCTTACTAAATTCTAGGTGAGCTAAATGGTCAAAAATAGAAATGAGAGTGACCAAATATTGTGTCATAGGTGTCGCAACAAATTGACAAATGAACATAGTGAGCTGGAATTAACAAAGCAATAGTTAAAGCCTGAAGGCTGGTTGAAAATATTGGATTTGTTGGAAAGGCAATAGAGAGTCACTGCACATTCTTGATCAGAGAAGTGAAGAGATGAAAGCAGTGTCTGAGAAAGATAATTCTAACAGTTGTTTACAGGATGAGTTGGCAGGAAAAAGAGACTAGAAGCAGAGAATAAATAGCCACAAAGCTGCTGAAGTACAGAAGCATGTACTATAGCTACAATGTATGCTGAAGTACAGAAGCATGAAATACATGAAGCATGAAATAATAAAGACTTAGACAACAGTAAAAACTATAAAACAAAATAAGAAAATGGGAAAATCAAGGAGACATTCCTTATGTTTATTTAAATAATATTAACTATTTTCACAATCCCCAGTCACTATATTCATCATACAGTATACATTTTAGAAATTAGTAAGATATTTAAATGACAAGTGTGCATAATTATACCCATCTCCAAAGACTGTCTTAAGAATAAAATGAGATAATGTATATTAAAAGAATTCTCTTTTGGCTGTTTTAAATTCAATTCCCTGTTTTCAAAGAAACATAATAGCTGTGCCCTTCTCCATATTATTTTAATGAATTATTATACAATAAGATTGCTGAAATATCTTACAAATGCTCCTTAGACAATGTATAAAGTTAGCATGAAGAGCAACAGTCAAAAGCTGTATTACCAATACAATTTAAAAAACAATAGTAACAATGAGTGGGGTTTTTTTCAATTTATAAAAACATTACCAGAATTTACATAACTAACCAAATAGCTCCCACTTCTAATATTTATTACTTGAAAAACAAGTTAAAAGGGACAAGGGAAGCAAAGGAAAAAATGTATCCTGAGGGAACTTAAATGGTAGAAGGGCAGGAAATAACCACAGTTGAAATTAACTTGTCTTGGGCAAGGCTCTTATGGACTTCTATCTCATAGAAAGAAAGCAATTTGAGGTGCCCTGGTAAGACTGCCACACTCATGCATCCATAAGTACGAGTTAGGGAATAGTCTATAAAATTGACTGTAGAGAACTTTTAGCTCAGTAGGGTTTGAGAAACAAGATTAAAAGAGAATAAATATTGCCTTTGCCCCACCCAAATCAGAGAGCCAACCATGTCCATCCCCCACACAGTGCACACTGCACCCATTAGTTGTGTATACACCCATCCCCTTCTCCCACCTCCCATCTGCCCGACACCCAATAAATGTTACTACTGTATGTGCACATAAGTGTTAATCAGTTAATATCAATTTGATGGTAAGTAGATGTGGTGCTTGTTTTTCCATTCTTGGGATACTTCACTTAGCAGAATGGGCTCCAGCTCTGTCCAGGATAACATAAGAAGTGCGAGATCACCATTGTTTTTCGTGGCTGAGTAGAACTCCATGGTATACATATACCACATTTTATTAATCCACTCATGTATTGATGGGCACTTGCGTTGTTTCCACATCTTTGCAATTGTGAATTGTGCTGCTATAAACATTCTAGTGCAGATGTCCTTTTCATAGAATGTCTTTGTTGCCTTTGGGTAGATGCCCAGTAATAGGATTGCTGGATCAAATGGTAGTTCTACTTGTATCTCTTCGAGGTATCTCCATATTACTTTCCACAGAGGTTGTGCTAGCTTACAGTTGTACCAGCAGTGTAGGAGTGTTCCTACCTCTCCGCATCCATGCCAACATTTATTGTTTTGGGACTTTGGGATAAAGGCCATTCTCACTGGAGATAAGTGATATCTCATTGTGGTTTTGATTTGCATTTCCCTGATAATTAGAGATGTTGAGCATTTTTTCATATGTTTGTTGGCCATTAGTCTATTTTGTTTTGAAAAGTTTCTTGTTCATGCCCTTTCCCCACTTTTTGATAGGGTTGTTTGATTTTTGCTTGCTGATTTTCCTGAGTTCTATATAGATTTTAGTTATCAGCCCCTTATCACTGTGTAGCACGCAAATATTTTCTCCCATTGTGTAGGTTGTCTGTTTGCTCTTGTGATAGTTTCCTTGGATGTGCAGATGCTTTTTAATTTGATCAGGTCCCATTTATGTATTTTTGTTGTTGCTGTGATTGCCTTTGGGGTCTTCTTCATAAATTCTTTGCCTAGGCCAATGTCTATAAACGTTTTTCCAACATTTTCTTCTAGAATTCTTATAGTTTCATGCCCTAGATTTAAATCTGTTATCCACCATGAGTTGATTTTTGTGAGAGGTGAAAGGTGTGGATCCTGACTTAGTCTTCTACATGTGGCTATCCAATTTTCCCAGCACCATTTATTGAATAATGATTCTTTTCCCCACTGTACGTTTTTGTCTGCTTTGTCAAAGATTAGATGGCTATATGAAGATGCTTTTACATCTGGGTTCTCAGTTCTATTCTATTAGGCTATGTCTCTGTTCTTGTGCCAGTACCATGCTATTTTAGTTACTATAGCCTTGTAGTATAGCTTGAAGTCTGGTAAATTGATGCCTCCCAATTTGTTCTTTTTGCTTAAGACTGCTTTTGCTATACAGGGTCTTCTCTGGGTCCATACAAAGCATAGAATTATTTAACCTAAACATTTGTACCCCTGTAATATGCTGAAATTAAAAAAATTTTAGAAAAAAAAAAAAGAAACTAATAATAGTGATGATGATGATGATGATGTCTTGCGGGGGGGACATATATATTGAAAATTTTCTTTTATCAAACTTTGAGTATATAACTATGTCAATAAAAACAAATAATAAAATAAATATTTCAGCATGTCTTGGGGGGGACATATATATTGAAAATTTTCTTTTATCAAACTTTGAGTATATAACTATGTCAATAAAAACAAATAATAAAATAAATATTTCAGCATGTCTTGGGGGGGACATATATATTGAAAATTTTCTTTTATCAAACTTTGAGTATATAATCATGTCAATAAAAACAATAAATAGTAAAATAAATATTTTAGCACCAGAATAAATAAATAATAAGCAAGTCTTAAAAAAGAGAGAGAGAATCTAAACAAACAGTATTCATAAATGTTTCCTTTCTAGTCTAGACCAATGAAGTTCTATTTAGCTATGGTTCTTTAGCATACTATTCATTCACTCATTCACTCTGCACAATATACCAAAGAATACACTGTTGAGGAATACATAGTATCGTATCCAGCCTTGAAGAAATGAGATTAACACATACAAGAAAGTACCATAAGAGAATTATAAATAAAATATTATTTATGCAAGAAGTACCAAGAACACTTTACGGAATACATACAGTGAATTTGAACATCAGAAAACTAGAAATGAGGGAGAAAGAAAAGAACTATAGGAGAAGAGACCAGCATAAGGCAATGGACAGAGACCAATACAGAGATTAACAAAAAGAAATGGCTAGAGCATAAAGGATTGAAATGAAAATATCAGAATGTCAGATTTGAAACTAGACTGCAAAAAGCCTTGAGTACCAGATAAGGGATCTGAACTTTATTCTGCATACACTAAAAATTTCTGAATAAGGAGAGATGAAGAATAAAAGCTTTAAATTAGGAATATCTGTCTTACGTAACGATTGAAATATAGAAAAATAGTGTCAGGTAGATTCAGAAAAGCTACTGGATTTAACTACAGAAACAGTGCATCAGTTTCTACAGTTATGTAGATCCCTACACTACATAACAGTTTACGTAGCATAGAGATCATTACATAAATTCACAACCACCCAACTTGTAGTAGAGCTAAATCATATTTTAAGAAAAATCATATAAACATTTTACTCCATGAACTTAATCTTCTGTACTCAGCCACCCCTGCAAAAAGAGAGACAAATCTCACCCAACTTTATATTAAATGCATTTATTCCCCAGGGTAAATATGAAAGGGAGCTATGATTCTACATTCCTTCAATTCAAAACATGCCTCTCACAGCATGAGCAACACAATTCCAGTGTTAAAGATATGCATATTTTTCATATAACATGGCTTCTAATCATAAGTGAGCCACTTTATCAAGTGCTCAAAGAAAATAGTAATCTGTTATAGCACTGGAGGAAAAACTGAGTGAGGAAAGACAATACTACACTATAATTTATGTGCTATTTAAGAAAATTTCTAAAGTAATTTTGGCTTTACTTTTGCTTCACATACTGACTTGAGAACCTAACCCCTGCTTAATGCCTTTCTCCTCCTCATCTTAATCATATTAAGCATATTGGAGGCAGCTAAATAGGCATTTATTTACTCCAAAACAATTATTTAAGGGCAGAAAATTGCCTAAAGATAGTGAAACATTTCGGGAAGCTAAAACCAGGCAAATAAAAACAAAATCTCTAAGGACTGGGGAAGGTTACAGAAAAAGTGTGGGCACAAAATGCAAAACACCTCTCCTGAATGGAGCTTAGGTATAAAATTGATAATAGTCAAGATGGAGAGCACTTCTGAAGTTCTTATACATGTGTCTTTTCACCTTTCCCCAGAACCATTAATACCCCTTTTCACTGAGTCAATGTTTTGAAATAATATTATAAAATTCTGGCAACCTATTTATTAAAATGTCTTTAATGTCAGATTAACATTCTTTAAAACTTAGACTAACAAAATTTAGGGGATATAAATATTTTTAAAGTACAAACTTTAGAAGTATTTTTAAAGTTTAAAAGTTTAAGTGTTTGCTTTGCACAACTGATAAGACATTTCCAAGTCATGCGTTTGTTTATTTACCTAATACCTGCTGAGCAGAATCTTTTCTATTGATTTCTATTTGTTAAATAGCAAATGGCTTAAATCACCAATTGCTTAAATCCCCAATTCACTCCCTTAACAATGACTTCACACACAGAGATACAGACAAGCAATCATTTGAAACAGAAATAAGCTTTTAATGAACATTATTTAGAAACCTAGGGACAAATCTAAACATATTATACAAAATACATCCTATTGCTACCTTCTATTTCTAAAAACTCCCTCCAAATCATACAAAACTGTTTCAATGTATCTTAATGACTGATTCATAAAATAGACAAAGATTGATTTGCCAATGTAAAAACTACTGCCAAGCCATGCACAGTAATTCTCTGGAGTTGTGTATCGGGTATAGAAGCAAGACCAGTTAAAAACCAAAAGACTAACCACATAGACCTATTCGAGAAGAAACAGTTGACCAATGATAAGAATTATACCCATGTACTTAACAAATCAATCTTCTTCTCAGACTTAATATAATGTAATTTTGAAAATAGAAATATTATCTAATTGCCTTAATTTTCAGATTAAATACAGAAATGAAAGCATAGTTTTGTCAGTTTCTCAGGCTTAAATGATCTCTTTACATAGAATATAACTTTGTTTCCTGAGTCATTCACTGCTTCCTTTCTGTTCCTGCAGCACTTTATATCTCTATTTGGTTTTGCTGTAAGCATAATATGCAAGGAAGGTATTGTTATCACTATGTAACAGATGAAAAAACAGGCTCAGTATGGTGAAGTGACTTAACCAAAATCATCACTAAAGTCAGATTTCAAACTCATATCTGACTACAAACTTCTTTCCACATTGCTTCACAGGTATTAAATGAATCAGAACTAAATAACTGAGTTGACTGCATTTTCTTGTTAAAGCTGCTTTGGTAGCAGCAAAAGCAAATCTATCATAGACAAACCAAATGTAGAAGAAATGATGTGGGTAAAAGTACAGAGGTGCTGCCTCATACTCGAACTCCCTCCCTACTAGCAGGAAATTTCCCACTTATGAGTCTTCATACAAGGCAGAGCTCATCTCCCTACGTAGAAGCTAACAATGCCACATACTCATTCTTCCAGTCACCCTGCGGGACAGACATATTTGCTTAACCTAGACTCTGCCAATATGACGTTCCCACCTAGGACTCTGTAACAGTTAGAGACAGTAAGAAGTTGGGACAGCGAAGGTTGGATTTTGGCAGCAGGAGGCAGTAACAACATTAAATTCTCAAAGCCAACAGCAGCAGCTATGCAGTGCCTGAGTCTAGCCTTCAGCAACAGGCAGCCACATTACTATCACCAGACTGGTTTTATGCCATGATTTTTAGCTATGTCTTTTCTGTTATCTAGTCTTCCTTGTTCCTGAATACTTAAGACTACATTCCTACCAATTTGGTGAACTAATCAATACGCTTTCAAAAATCCTTTTCTGCTTGAATCAGTCGGAACAGCCTTCTGTTCCCTGCAATCAAAAACCCTGACTGAGGTATCTAATAATTAAATAAATAACTCTAAACAATTATTTTTTTAAATCTTTTTTACCTTAGTATTTGATTGTTCTTTTACATAATTTGCCATTATGGTTTTAAGTAACATCTACTTTATACACAGTGGTATATTCGAACGACAACAACAAAAAACTTCAAATCAGGTTTCTTTATCTTTTTCAAAAACAACATAAAAACACAAATACATAACAATCATCTAACAGTAATCTTTACTCAGATTCAAAGTTAAGCTTCATTAAGGTTTCTTACCTGTCAGGAATACCTAGCCTCTTGACACTTCTATAAACAGAAAGAGTATTTGCAACATGCCGGTAATTAAACCAGAATCGAGACGTACACACCTAAAGCATTAAAACAAAAACATGATTTTTATGCATCAAAATAAACCATGGACTTACAGAGTATTTTTCTTTAAGTAGGATATAGAGATGTCTAAAGAAAGAGTGCCATAATTCAGGCTTAGAAACCGCAAAGAATATAAAGAATTGTCAATAAACCACTATCCCTAAAGAGAGGTCATTTATAACTGGCATTAAATTAATAAAGACCATTCTGCTTAAGACAAAACAAATCTTTGGGGAATTTAATCAAATACTGAACCAATTCTGTTACTCTCAATTTCTGTGATTCTATAACATTCCTATTTCTAAAAAATTAAATTCTTTAGAATCAAAGACAATGCTCATAATCTCTTCATACAATAGAGAATAAAATTAGCCACACTGAGTTATATTTGTTTCACTATGGATTGCTTCCTTAGTTGTAAGAAATGTAGGACACAGGCTAAAACATGACATACAAAGCATCTTTACATGCACATAAGAGAATATATTATAAAGAAGCTATTGGCCAGGCATGGTGGCTCATGCCTGTAATCTCAGTGCTTTTGGAAGCCAAGGCAGGAGGATCGCTGGAGCCCAAGAGTTTCAGACCAGCCTAAGCAACATAGTGAGACGCCATTTTTACAAAACAATAGAAAAAATTAGCCAGGCACAGTGGTGCATGCCTATAGTCCCAGCTATTAATACTTGGGAGGGTGAGCCAAGAGGATCACTTGAGCCCAGGAGTTTGAGATTGCAGTGAGCTATATAATTCCACTGCACTCTAGCCCAGGCAACAAGCAAGACCCTGTCTCAAACAAAAACAAAAAAGAAGCCATTGAACTAAATAGGAAACTAGAAACAATTCAAAGAAGTTTTACACTTAAGAAAAATTTCCTGAAAATTATATTAACAGTGCTGGGAAAATCTAACTCCATGACTGAAAAGTTAGTGTTCTTGGGAATCCATTTTAAGGTAGGTAAACAGAGACTGAGGTTGGTTGATAGCACACCAACCTGCCATATGCCTGTGTTTATGGTAGGTAGAAACAATTTTGAGAATATCATAAATGCTCTTGTTCTTGCCAAATACAAAGGAACTACATAGTTTTTTTCTTTTAATATTAAAGTAAATTTTCAACCTGGAATCCAATATGGAAAACACTAAAATTTTTGACCACATAAAAAGGTAAAACTCCGTATGTCAAAAATACCATAAAATCCTAACTGAAATGAAAAGCTCAAAATAATATTATAAGGGATAATTTCCTTAATTATAACTCTATAAGAAAAAATGAAAAATCTAACTTTAAAAATGAGTAAAGGATAAGAGCAAGCATGTCATAATAAAAGTATTAAAAATGGCCAATGAAATTCTTAAAGATGCTCATTCAACTTCAGTCATACTTTAAAAAATACAAACTGGATTGGTAAGTATCAAAAAGTCTGAAAATTCACAATATTGGCAAGGGAAATAAGCTTACTGATGGGAATGTAAATTAATATAAACCTTCTAAGAGGATAATTTGCAACATACATCGAGTTTAAAAATGTACATATGTTTTGATGCAGCTCAAACAAGTATGCAAAAATATGTATTCAAGACTTTTTACTATAACATTGCCTGTAATAGCAACAACCAAAATAAAATAGCTGGAAACCAAATCACTGCCCATAAGGAGGAAAAAATCTACAGGTTCCCTAACTTGAAGTAAAAATAGTTTAACAATTTATATCTAAATTAGCCATAATAAAAACCAGTATTTTCAGTGCCATTTACCATACACAAAAGCCTTTCTTTTTTGCATTTATCATATTATTTAATGAGCATAAGCCTAAGAAACTGCCCTCATTTTTGCCGGCAATTTATTAGACAGAAAATTAAGGTTGAAAAATAGAAGGGATCGGGATTATCACATATTCACTGAATGGAATACCAAAAAAAAGCAAGCTGTAAAAGGGCATGTGATATGACCCATTAGTCTTTTAAAAAGGGAGGAGGAGTAGACACAACTGTGATTATACACATTGGACATTTCTGAAATTATAAACAAGAAACTGCTAATAGAGATTATTACCACTAGAAAACAAAAATGAGGGTCAAAGAGAGGTGCAATAACTTTTCAGTTTATACCATTCCTCACAATACTTTTCTTCACCATGAGTCTGGATTACCTTTATAATTTTTTTTATGAAACAGAGGCAAAATGTTTATACAAAGCAGATCCTGAGATTACAATGGAATCCAACTTTCCTTCTACCTACCTCTGATGGCAAGTTTTCTCAGTCATTTCACAAGAGCAAAGGGGCATTTCACTTACCTCTGGTCATCTAATCAAAATAAATTTAAACTGGGGGGAAATCTAGATTTTTTTTAAAAAATAAATTAATTCAAACTGGGGGGAAACCTAGATTTTTAAAAATTTGAATTACATGACATTGAAAGAAATGCATTTCTAGTACTTTCAATGGGACCTGAGCAGATTTCATAATTTTCCAGGTAAGAAAGCACAATTCATTCAAGTTCCACTGTACTAATATGTAAAACACTGGGTAAAATACAAAAACCACAGCCGTCATGAAACACTCAAGTTTCTCTTTTTCACCCTCTATTTTTCAACTGAAACCCAGGTTACTGAGATTGAAGAGGGGCTTGGTTAGAGGTTTCCCAGAGCAAGGAAGCCTTTAACATGTGTGTAGGGACGAGCCCTTTGGCAACTGGTAGTCAGTGCGCAGGCAGTTATTCCCTCTTCTAAGAATTTCCCATAGAGAGAATAATCACGGAAGAGCCCTTAGTTTCCTGTAAAGTAAGTTTATCCTCTCAAATTGGTGGATCATAGCCTGGCTCCTGACAGTTTTCCTCACTTGAAAATAGTCATTGAAAACCTCTCTCCTTATCTCGAGCAGCTTTTGTTCAATTCCTTCAGAAAATCTCTCATGAGGGGTAGCATACAGAAGCCATTCTTTCTTGGAAAACAAGAAAATGAGCCATGGACCCATGTTATGCTATTAAGCAAAATATTATTATGTTTTAAACAAATAAGTATAGCAATCCTATTTACCTCTAGCAACCTATAGATAATTACATGCTTTTATAAAATGATTCTCAATAAACTTATAAGACCTCCAACATTCAGACAATCTACCTTTGGCCTTAGTAAAGTTAATTATAGTCTTATATGTTTATTCTACACTTTCACTTTTAGTTGAATTCCTCTACCCGCCTTCTTTATATTCCCACTATATTCTTACTATTCGTGTTCCACAGTTGTCTTTCTTTTCCAACATGAGTTACTGGCTTTGAGATGCTGTACATTCTCTGCTCCCTTTCTTTTTCACAAAAATTGCCTTCCTTTCCTGCCTCATTGAAGTTATTCTTTATTTCCTCATCATTTCCTCCAGTCAACCCACGTACCCATTTTTACATTAAGTCAAACTTACTATATCTTCTAATCATATAAATGTCATTAAATAAAACCCCAGTAGTGAAACTATTATCCAAATATTTTCCAAGTACAGGAAAAACAAAATTGATTACATGTACTCTATTTGTGGAATTAAAAATACAAATTTATAAATCCAGAAAAATTAAAGATGGTAATTCGCACCAAAGAGTGGGGGGAAGCAGAAGAAAAATATAGGCCAATAAGCAAACCTTACTAAGAATCAAAACAATGCAAATTAAAACAAAATTTATTAATAATTTGTTTCCCAGCAGTCAAAAAGAAAAGATGAAAGTTAATAATACACAGTTGACTTGGATTTAGAAAAAAAGACAGCCTTTCTGGAGGGCAGTCACGCTCCATGACTTCAGATTTTTATGACTAGGATTTTGTTCTAAAGAGAAAATGAGTCAAGTTCACAAAGACATATAAATAAGCATGTTCAACACAGACTTGTTAACAGTACTGAAAAATTTAGAATCTAAATGCCCATGAAATGGGGGTTACGGTATATTCATAAAAGAGAAAACAAGAAAGCCTTTGGAAAAGATTATATGTCACCATACCTACTGGCAGAGAAAGATCTCCAAGATATGCCAAGGTGTTATGAAATAGCAGGTATAATATGATCCCACTTATATAAAATCATATACCTTTATATTTTTATGCTTGTATATGAAGAGAGAGAGGGCAGAAGAATGCTTACCAAAATATCAACTCTGGGATATGGGACTTGAAGACATTTTCCTTTTTTGTTTTTTTTTAATTGAGATGAAATTCACATAACATAAAATTAATCTGTCCTTTAAACTTTTCTGTATAATATGAATTTTCTATAGTGGTCATTTATTATTTTTGTAGATAGAAAAAACAATTGAAAAAATAAAAATAGCTTACATAAAGAATATCTATAAACTATTATAGATAAGAAATACAATTACTAGTTACAAGCATTAAAATAATTCTTTTATAAAATGCTTCCTTTAAGTTCTGACTGGGGGTTGGGGGACAAGGGCAATATACGTAACCTAAACATTTATACGCCCATAATATGCAGAAATAAAAAAAAAATGCTGGCAAGAGAGTGGAATTAAAGGCATACAAATGGGAACAGAAGAGATCAAACTCTCACTATTTGCTGATGACATGATATTATATCTCGAAAACCCCATGGATTCAACCAAGAGGCTCCTGGAATTGATAAATGAATTCAGTAAAGTCTCAGGATGTAAAATCAATACACACAAATCAGAGGCTTTCATATACGCCAATAGCAGCCATACCAAGAACCAAATCAAAGACTCAATTCCTTCACAATAGCAACAAAGAAAATAAAGTATCTAGGAATATATTTAACTAAGGAGGTAAAAGACCTCTACAGGGAGAACTATGAAACATTGAGGAAGGAAATAGCAGAGGACATAAACAGGTGGAAAACCATACCATGCTCGTGGGTTGGCAGAATCAACATCGTTAAGATGTCTATACTACCCAAAGTGATCTACAGATTCAACGCAATCCCTGTTAAAATACCAACATCATTCTTCACAGATGTAGAAAAATTAATTCTACGCTTCGTATGGAACCAGAGAAGACCCCGCATAGCAAAAACAATTCTAGGCAATAAAAACAAAATGGGAGGTATCAACTTACCAGACTTCAAACTTTATTATAAGGCTGTAGTAATCAAATCAGCTTGGTACTGGCACAAAAATAGAGCCACTGACCAGTGGAACAGAACTGAGAACCCAGATATAAAACCATCCTCATATAGCCACCTAATCTTTGACAAAGCAAACAAAAACATACACTGGGGAAAAGAATCCTTGTTCAATAAATGGTGCCGGGAAAACTGGATAGCCACATGTAGAAGACTGAACCAGGATCCACACCTCTCACCTCTCACAAAAATCAACTCACGCTGGGTAACAGACTTAAACCTGAGGAGTGAAACTATTAGAATTCTAGAGGAAGATGTTGGAAATACTCTTCTAGACATTGGCCTAGGCAAAGAATTTATGAAGAAGACCCCAAAGGCAATCACAGCAACAACCAAAATAAATAAATGGGACCTGATCAAATTAAAAAGCTTCT